>VDFB02104557.1:0-54444 GCA_007258455.2 Sequoia sempervirens | reverse complement strand
AGAAATACATACATAAATACATACATACTTACATACATACAAGCATAATACATATGTACATACAAGCATACATGTACATATGTAGATACAATCTTACATACATATAGCCATACATACATACATACATGACATACAAGCATACACGTACATACAAACATACAAATATATAAGCATGCATTCAATAGAGTAGCATTTAACATAAAGCAAGACATAATGTGAGTGTGTTATACCATTCTCGAGGTTATGTCTTGCTAGACATGTCCCTCATAAATGCAAAAACTATGTCAAACTAAGTCATAATCTGAGCACGCTATAACGCTACAAAATTATATCTTTCTTTAAATCCCTGCCTTGGATTAGGCATTTTCCTTCTGGATAACAACCCAAAGGCTTGGAGGGAATTCCCAATGACCCGCAGACATGCTTTTAAAAATTTACAATATTTCACATAATCTAAGCTTGTGTTCACCATTAGATTTGTACGGTTCAGTGTCAAACAAATTGAACACCTGGGTAATGTTAGGTTCTCTCTTAGCTATCCAACGATGCAATTTTTTTCACTTTTTGACAATGTTAAGCCTTTCATCTATAATTTCTTGTGTTTGTGTCTTTTTTTTGGAAAAAGCGTTTGATGTTTTTTCGCTATAAATTAACCGCTCATCAAAAATTTCAAATATGTTTTCCGTGAAGTGTCCACTCTAGAAAATTAGTAAAAAATCAAATATTCATTAAAAAATTATCAAAAAAATCATGCATCAACTACATATTGTTAGCTAATTTCTCACTAGAGCGATTTTAAAAATACTAAAAAAAAGTTCACTGTGCTAGGGACGTACAAGAGTTGCTATATTATATTTTTCTGACAAAAACAACACAAATTTTTGTATGTCACTCTTTTGAACCACTTAATCTCAACAATTTTCAAAATAAATTAGTAATTTAGAAAGTAGACTCGGAGCACTTCAATCCTTGTTTTTGTTCCATCTCAAAATTTTGAGTGTAACTATCCTTAATTTCACGTCCAAGGTTAGTATTTCCTTATTTCAGAAAAAAAAAAGAGTGGCCACTTAAGCCCCCTTTTTGGGACTCATCTTTTTGCACTTACCCATGTCATTTTCTTGTCTTCCTAATTTTTTGACCTTTATTAGTGAGTTTCATTATTCCCCTTTTGCACTTATTTTCTTTTGGATTGCTCCAACTTCACTTCAGATACTCTACAATTTTATTTACCTTGGAACTACTTTGCATTTATCCACATCAAGTTTCCAATTTATTTTATAGAACAATTATCCCTTACCTCTAGATGGTTAGTCTCTATAGATCAAATATTTTCATTTTTCATTTTCAAATATTGATTGATATATATTTTTCATTGCAAATACTATAGAAAAAGAGCACAAAAAAAACCATAAAAGAAATTGTAGAAGAAAATATGACAGATGACCTAGACAAACTATAAATCCCTTTCTAACTCTTGAGCTCTTGTCTCAAACTTCTTTTTTTGCCCCATCTCCTTGATATTAACCTGCTTTCCACTTGTTGAGGGCAACAAGTTATGGGTGTGAACAACAAAAGTGACAACACTCTTAGTTGCAAGTAAAAACCTTGAAAAGAAACCTTCTGAAACCCACACCCTACTTTGTGACCCCATAAAATGAAATGACAACACTCATAGGGTGGGCTTAGGCCCCACACTTCCTAAATGTTCTTTTCTATGTCAAAATCAACCCAACTTGAAATTAGCAAATTTTTCCCTACTTGCAATGTAATAGTAGTCTATAATACTTTAGTGGAACAATTAACTTAAAAGAATACCCACTATTACATGAATTTTCTCTAATAATATATAAAAATATAGAGTTTAAAGTTAGAATTTGACAATAAAATAAATTTTATATAAATTAAAAAATAAATAAAATATTTTAAATAAATTTTATATAAATAAAAAATAAATAAACTATTTTATTTAATTTTTTTAATATTCCTATTTTATTTAATATATAATATAATTATATGAAAATTAAAAGGATTATAATTTCATGTGTAAAATTATTAATCATTAAAATTAGTTTAAAAAATTATGCATGCTTGAATCATCTCCATCCACCTAGTTTCTATCACTTGTTGAATGAGTCCCTGATCAGGTCAAATCTGCATCTTCTGGCATATGAAAAAGTATCAAAAATACCCTGAAATCCATTGAAATATTTCAAAAACATCTTACCAAGACCCATTCACCCATACTAGCTAATGAGTCCCTATTAGCTACTAATCTACATTTTCTGGACATTAAAATATCAGTTTCTAGCTTTTGTTTGGCATTGTTACTTTACTGTTTTAGCTTCCTAATTTGTTGTTTCATCAAATTCATTGCACTTAGCTTGAAATTGCTTCTTTTCAATGCATTGTTAAAATTCAAAATTGCATTCAAAATATTTCATTCTTAGTAAATTGTATTGCTTGAAATCTAAAAATTGCATTTCATTCTAGGTTATTGCATTGTCCCTTTACTATTCTAAGGTTTGCACACTACAGTTGTAAAACTTGTATGAGAATTATAACTTGGTGTCCTATTTGTAATACTATTATAAGACGTAGTTCGAGGCTCATGTCATCCCGCGATATCTCACTCACCATGGATCTTGGGTTTCCTAACTCTCTTTTGGATAGTGTTGAGAATCAACCCTCCATGGCTCATAGTTTGCATAATTAATTTCCTATGACTTCACTGGCTATAACCAATGTGTATGATGTTATTGATAAGCTAGATGAACAACTAGAAAACTTACAAGCTCATATCCTGAGTGAATGGATAGAAATTAGCTTGGTTCCTATCATAAAAAATCTAAGGAAAGTGCTTAAAAATCGAAACAAAACACAAATCATCTATATCCTTAGTTGCTTCCTTCATGAGTACTTGAACAAACAAGATAATAACAACATACATGCATAGTCAATCATCCTACTATTAAAATCCATTTGAAACAATGTGAAAATGGATGATGATATGCAATTACCTCCCATGTAGAGAAGGCGATAGCATTTATCGAAGCTAAACCTCGTAAGGGATTGACTAAACAACCTCTTGACATTGCTTTCTCAAAAAATGACATACTTAAACATGCACCTGATGGTCCTAATTACATAGCTGACTGAATCAATGACAAGCCCACTAATGGGATATTGATTGATCCTGTTTGTGGAGAGAATGTGATCACAGAGAAATTCTTACATGTGTGTGAGTTATATCAAGAAACATATGATAACCCAAATGCATGGATCAAGACACAATGGATGGATTTTCTTGCCCTACAATAGGCTCGATAGATCTCCCTTTAAAAGTTGGAATGAAAACACTAAAAGTATCATTCTCCATCATTCCACAATCAGACCAATTTCATGTGAAGCTAGGCTGCCCATGGCTTCACTCCATGAATGCTATCCCTTTGGTTATGCATAAATGTCTAAAGATTCCATTTAACAATGATATCTTTACTGTGCATCATGTAGTGGATTTAATCCTACATCTGCAAATGAAAGGAAAATTTTCATTAGATTACTTTTTTCCCGAGCCTATGGAACCTATCAAACCTCGTGAGGATTTATTTTTCAAATCTTATAAAAAATTCAAGGAAAATAAAATAGTATAACTATCCCATCACAATATTCCTCAACCTATGACCGGTCCAACTATCCTTGATGAAACAATGATTGAACCAAAAGTACTTCCGAACATACAAGAACAACCTATAGAAAAACATCATATAATTTCCTATTTAAGAGACCACGAGATAGCACAAACAATATTGTTATACCTCCTAAAGTCAAACAAGTTTACAAATTCAAAGAGTTGAACAACCTATTGTGGTTTCTTCTATTCCTCCCAAGGAAGATAAGGAACCTATGATTGACAAACCGACTCTTACACAAAAATAAATTGATGATAATCTGAAAAGAAATCGAAAAGCTAGAGAGTGTAGACGTAGACGTCGTGCTATTGCTCATAGATTACAAACTCAAGAAAATAACCATATCATTGAAAATCAAAATCCAGATCTTCCTGAAGCAATGCATGATGACTCTCAACCCTCACTGCAACATAAACAAGAACATTGCATGGACATTGTTATTTGACCTCCTATTGTGATTAACTTAGATAATGAAGTTGAAATTTCAAAGATCGATGAACAAGTGCATGATGAGTTGAATACATTGTTTTCTTCTTCTATGAACTTAAATGATAAATCTCCTAAAAAGAGTGTTCAACTTGGTGTGTATCCTAGTTTGGCACTTGATGATGTCCCTTTGGCTAGTTGCTCACTTTCTGTTTATATGATCGAGATTGGGAGGTGGGTGACCTACTTTAGGTTGAATTGCATGTGCCTTACTAGTATTTTTATTTTTTTATTTATTTATGTCATTTCATGTGAATAATGTGATCCCCCTATGATGTTTCATTTGATGCATCCTCTCTATTCTTTGTGTATTCTTCTATATGTACCTTCATTCTTCTCTATGTCGTAAAAATCATTTTCTTTGTCTTGTGTTTTCCTTTTGGGGATGACACAAGGTGTCGAGACATTAATGTTTCTTCCATGTTGAGCTGAAAGGTTTTTCTTTTTTTCACTTTCTTTATGTCATTCTTCCAGTTCTATGTGTATTTGGGGAATGATGACAGTTCAATATTCTTATAGAAATTTTTTAGCAAAGACATAATGACCCCAAATCCATAGATCCCTTATGTATTTGTGAGGGAAACCCTTCCTTCCTATTTCATGACACAACTTATTTTGGAAACATATGACTTGGCATAAGGTTTTCCAAGGAAATCTCTCATGTTTTAAGACAAAAAAATTGGATACTTGAAAGCAATTGTTCACACTAATGGTGTAGCAACTGCTTTAAAGTGGGGGCATACATCAATGACATCTTTTGGAAAAAATTTATGGCGTGATTTTTCTTTTTTCTTGTGATGTGTCCTCTTCTTGGTGGTTTCATTGGGTTTGATATCATCCAAGAGTGTACGATCTACTAACATGGCTTGATGCAAACAAGGCATCCCATGGGTGATGATCTGGCACTTTTGACTTGTCCTCTCTTGGAGACATTAAGCACAATGTTCCCTAAAAGGAATACCTTTACATGAACAAAGGACAATCCCGTTTAACAAAATTTTTACATGAAAAAAGAATTTACAAATGCATTACATTGTGGTTCCTTATTAAAGTTATTAGGAGGATAACTTTGGTATGGTTAGTATGATGTTAACTCGATACACTGGCATGACTTTCTCATTATATGGTGAGAAGCCAACACACTGGTATGACTTTCTCACTAAACCACTTCGTTGGGACAACTCACCTAATGGACAGACTAAGGTTCCACTACCCAAGAGTGAGCAACATATAAACATCCTCATTTCACATCATGTTCAAACGGTTGTGCTTTTTCCTTTGTTTTTATTTTTCTTAGCCTTTGACAGGGTATGGTTATCTATCTTTGGTATTGTTGCATACTTAAGTGTCTTGGATGTCTACTTTAGTGTGAGTTAGACATGGGGTCATCCTCTCACTAAAGTGGGGGAAAATGTAGTAACATAAAAAGTAGTATTTTCCCTTACTTGGTTTGGATAATTAACATTGAAACTAAACCAATGGTGTCTTGGAGTAGTGTTGTAATGTGTTGCACACATTCATATCATTATAAGACCTTTATTTGGTTAAAACATGCCTTAATTGATCCTTTGCAAAGGTGTTGTGAAGTGTTGTAACACACTTTCACATTTTTCTAGGATTTATTTACTTGTAAGCTATATGAGCCCCTTTCTGAATAAAATGTACCTAATGTGTACCTTATTTAGGTGTTGTAAAGTGTTGTAACACACTTTCACATTTATCTAGGGTGGTTTTAATTAATTGTGGTTGATTGGAGTTAATTAACCCTTTTAATTCAAATTTAAGCCTTATTTATGACACCTCCCAAAGATCTATCCCGACACTCAATAATTAAATAATATAACATTTAAATTGAAAAAAATTAGGTCCCAAAAAATGATGCCAGGACCCATTCGCCCTAGGTGGCGAATGGGTCCTCCCTTAACAAGACCCCCATTTTTTAGTTGATCTGGAATGGGTTTCTAGCACTCTTTCCATCCCTCGGAGTTAGGTCCTGGTAAATTGAGCCAAGACCATTCACCCAAGGTGGAAAATGGGTCCTCTCTTAATAAGGACCCCCTTTTCAAATTTCATTTTGGTGGGAATAATAATGTTTGTTTTTAGATCTGGTGTCAGCTTGAATTGTTTGAATTTCATGGTTAATTTCTTAATTTAGTATAAATAAGGGGTTAATTCACATTGTTTCTCCTAGCAAGTTTATGAAGCATTCTAAGACTTTCAATAAAGAATTATAGAGCACTTCAAGAGCATTCATAAGACATTTCAAGGAAGATTATCAAGAGTCCATTGCAACAATTCAAGATCATATCATCATAACAAAGTTTTAATGCATTCATATGTGTTGAGCTAAGAAGTGGTTGTAGCATTGAAGATCTACTTACAAGCATTGTTCACATCATATTCAAGGATCCTAGATCTACACTCTTCATGGCCACTACATGCTAGTTTATAGATTTGCATCACAAGACATCATCCAAAGTGATATTAATTGCATATTTCACGTTTTATGCTTCATTCATTTATTTCATCATTTGGTTTAATTACCTACAAGGAGTTTGACTGAGGCAAACCCCCATTCACTAACAAACAAGAAGTTTTTCTTCTCTTGAATGTGTGATTGCAAATTTACAGGTTGAAGATCAAGTGGAGCAAGTTTGGAGAAAAATTGTCAAAGTTGTCAAGTTGCAAAATTGTCATCTAAAGTGCAAAATCAAGGAATTGAAGCTAAAAAATTAATTACAGACTTCCAAAACCTGATAACCAGGACTTTGAGAGTGTAGACATCAAGGAACATAACCCTGATATCAGTTTCAGAAACTCTAACAGGGGACCATTCGCCACTAAAGGCGAATGAGTCTTCAATAGCTTAAAAAAAACAAATTTTTGACAAGGTACATAATTTTTTATGCTCTAAAAACTTCCCTCGTAGTTGCTATAACAATTAGGTAGAATTTCTTATTGTTATTTACATCTTTTATCCCTTATAATTGCATGTGTTTTAATAAGAGAAAGACTTAGTGGTTTATCATCTTGTTCATTCATGGTGGTAAACCCTACTACTTTTTTCTATTAAACACAAACAAGAAGAGATTAGATACTCTTGTATATATAGAATGATTATTATATTAATTATTATGATCATAGATATGTCAATTAGGTTAATTGTTGCATACTATTACAACCTAGCTACCATTATATAAATTTAATTAATATAAAAAATGGTCATGGATAGGGCCATTGATGTTAGACGTACCCCTCTATAAAAAATGCAAACATTTGTGGGTCTTGAGAGAGAAAAACCAGTCAATTTTCAAGGTAAATTTTACTTCCGTATATGCGAATGTGGAAGCATAGACCAGACACGTGAACTGTTTGACAGAATGTTTCAAAGAGATATCATTTCATAGAACACAATTATAGGCGTAAATCGAAAATTCATGGCCTACGCCAGCATCCCACTCGCAGCCTATACGATGGGAACGAAATCTACTGGCAATATGATTTTCCTTCCTTTGTAAAAAATGTGGTTGTAGGTAATGCATTGGATCAGCGAAAATCCCCATAACTATCCCTAGTTTTTTGCATTGAAAATGTTATTCTTATATTAATCATGTATGAAGTAGTTATTAGAATAACAAGTAACAACGACAGTTAAGTTTATAAAGTGCCAGCATTTCACAGGTAACCGAAAATGATTGCCTCACTGTAATTAAGTACGTTAGAGTGAGATTTAGGAAGTTATACTGAGCTGGAAAGCCTGTCACTTTGGAGATTTCAGCGATAAACATGCGAAGAATCAAATTTTGTGACAGGAGGCGAGCAGAAAGTACCGAAAATACTACTGCGTATAATTCCTAATCTTCTAACCTTTGAGTTTTTACTCAATTAATTTTAGTTCCAACTTCCATAAAAGAAGGACGTCAGACTGTAAGTGGGCTCGAGTAGCCTAGAATTTGATTGCCAGTGTGACCTTTTTCAATTTTAGATAGTAAAATATATTAGTCCTACCAACGAGTCTCAGTTTGGTGTTTCCTATGTATGTGATTAATGAGCTGTAACTGAAGCTTTTGTTTTCATTTTCCTTCAAATTGTGATTGGAGCAGCGAAGCAGTCTCATTCAATTGACATGACATTTGTTCCCTTGCTGGAAATTTTATCTTTGGTAGTCAGTGTGGAACTTCTGTAAATAGATATTTAACTTTTATTTGTGGTTTGAACTTCTACAACGGTGCGATGATATTCTCATCACTGCAAATTACCTAATTTGTTGGAATCTATTCTAACACTTCAAGTCTGCTTTTCTTGCTGCTCTTCCTGGTTGGTGGTACGTTTACTGTGACATGACTAGTCTCCAATTTCTGAAAAGTAACTATTGTAAATTAATAGCAGTTGCTGGTTTTGATAAATTAATCGCAGTCGTCAGTTTTGTAAATTTAAGTGTGTATTAGATTAATTAGCCAGTAATTAGATAATTTGGTGCACTAGTATATCAAGTCAAAGGCCATTCCCCCAAGGAATATGATAGATTAGATAGCCCTCTATAGGATCGATAGATGAAGCATAAGAAAAAAGAAACAATAAGCATTCATGGAGCGATATGTTTGCAATGAATACACACCAAAATATTGTATATTCATTAACTTCATATTAGATAATATATAGAAAATATACTAGGATTATATGAATGTTAATATATGCACTCTTCTCTCTATTCTACAATGACAAAAAGTATGTTTATATCAATTCACAAGACCTTTTTTATAATAATTATATTTCACCTAGTCAACAGTTCAAATGCTTCTTTTTCTAAGAAATTACATTTTCTCTATTTTATTAATTATAATTTTAATACTGGTTGCATTTTCATATTAGTAGTCTCTTAGTGTAATGTTATGTTAAATTCTTAGAAAATCTCATAGAAAAAATAAGAAAGATAAAGTGGAAACATTGAGTCTTGAAGGTGGGAAAGTGCTAAAGTTAGGTAGGACACAACATAACTCAAGTGTAGTAGGTAGTAATAATTAATCTAACATAGCATTTGAATTCAATAAATTATTTTAAAAATTCTTGTGCACCTCTAATCATCAAGATAGTATTGGTGTGCACTAGCTATACACAGTTATTAACTATGTTATCTTCTTATGGTATTAATGAAGGTAAGTTGTACTTGAACCGACACCAACAACTAATGAAACTGATCATCTTTAATCTCATCAACTAAGTTAATTATTTATGAGGACTATAGTTCCTAATATTTTGGTGTATTTATTTGATTTATTTAATCCTATCACTCATTCCCTCATTTAAAATTATCCTCTCTTGTGCAATATTGATGTGAAAGAATTTACATTCTTCCCTTAAAAAATCTAAAATGCAGCTCAAAACTCAAGGTTTTTATATTACTCTTGTTACCTCCCTATACACTCACCGTTCTACTTCCTCAAGTTATTCTACATCACCACTTATAGAACCTCAATGTTATTGCTCTTGCTTGTCATCCTTTTTTCTATATTTGGCTCATTTTCATGTATGTGTGGTGCACATTTCAATCTTGTTCTGGCATGCACTCTATTTTGTTTATGCTTAGCTTTAACCAATTCTCTTAAAACTCTTGTTACTACCATCCTTAATTGCTTGAATCGTATATATTTCCTTAGTAATTTTAGCCATACGTTGCTGATATAACTCATCATACATAGGTGGTTGTTATAATAATAGCCTCAAAGTCCTAATCACACTTATAATTTATTATTTGTGGAGCATAGTGGGTGTCACCATATGTATGTCTAGTAAGAAGATATCTCTTGTTGAAATGAATTTAACTACGTGGTAATCTATTAGATTGAAATCCCCAAACTAGACATTAGAATTTCTTTGCACTCAAAATATCTCTTGGTGACTCAATAAAGGCATCAAACTACTTTATAATTATTTAGATTTCTTCAATGAATTTATTTACATTATCTCTCCAATGTTACTTTCTTTAGCTATACTTGGGCCTACATGCCTGAGAATTGACATGCATACATGAAAATTCCATTTATGAACTATTGGCCCAACACACAACCCATGTGATATGAATAAAATATTCTCCTACCTAATAATAACTTGATATAAGTGTTGAGTCAACCTATAGAACTTTATTTTCCTTTTATTCTATCCCTATTGATCATGGTCCAAGTACTTTTTCTTTGATTATTTTTAAAAAATGGTATTTTGATTGTTAAATTTTAGAATCACCCCTTTATAGTTGGAATGTCCCTTTTTGAATCCATGATCATTCTAATTTTTTTTTACTATAAAAACTAATGATCTCATGCTTATGTTTTTCTACACGAATTTATTGTATGCATCATTCTTGCACTAATTTTGGCTTTGGAGCTCATGATTATTCTATCATTGGATGCACCAAGAATAGATAACTCCTAGTCACCCACAAAATTATGTAAATTTAGAATTATTAATAGATTGCAAAAACATTTACAAAAGTATTTTGGATTCTTCTCTTTGAATATTGTTCTCATGACTTGACATATGCATATAGTAGCTAGTCTAGGAATCAGTCTTACGTACAACTATATCAAAATATCAAAATCCTTAGAATATTTACAAATTTTTCAATATCTTAAGGCTCATGCAACTTGTAGGCTCCATAACTCATCATTCACCAACTTCAAAGCAACACAATAAGTCACAAAAATAGTATTTTTTTATGCTCCCTTAATCTCGCTATCCTACATTTATACCTTCCTGAACTTTCAAGACAAGATTCTAAAGTTAGGAGAGGAGAAAAAATTATATAAGAGAAGAAGAATATAGAGTTGGGTCCTTGAGGATTATCTTACCAACAACAATAAACCAATTTTCCATCTTTGATACTCTTATATTCTAGGTGCATAGTTTCTCTTTTAGTTTCATTATAGAATAGTTTCTTTATTTCATATAATTTTAGAGTATTTTCTAGTGGATTTAGCTAATCATTATTTTTCTCTTGGTTCATTGCACTTTACAATATAACCTTGATTTAGGATAATTATTTTATTTCATTAATTTTATTTCTTTTTGCATCTTGTATCATTTTGAGAATTAAAACACAAACCTCTTTTGGATAATTCAAGCAAGAAAACAAGAAAAATAAATCAAACAATTAAATTTTGTAGAATAATAATTAATAAATAACAAACAAAAAGAACACATATAAAATGTTTAGTGAGAAGTCAAGCAAGAAGGTAGAATTTAATTTTTTTTTTAGAAATCTATCAATCTAATGCATTTTGAAATTTCTAGCAAGGTGGAGTACTCCAAATTATGGACCATGTTTATAAAAAGGTGAAAAGGATGGGCTAAGGTGTTTTCCAACCTATTAACCTTTGAGGTTGATAGGAGTGAATTTGATGGTATTAAGCATGCCTTCTATTTGAAGTTTTTCATTGTTGATGTTGTTCAGCAACATGAGTGCATGAGGTGCATATATTGTATGATCCAATGTTGTCCTTGATGTCAACATTGTTATGATCATTTTAGCATGGCTTGGAAGCATTATTGAATAAATTTGGACAAAACAAGTTGATTTGGAAAATATGGTTATACAATAATTTGGCTAAGTATTCCTTTTGACAGTGTTGTGGTTCAGTGTGTCAGTTTTTTGGGTCCACACTCCAACGCAAGTGGAGATACCATGAGTTGTGATTCTAACAATAGTTTTAAGATCATCAGGTGCATCTACATTCAAGATTTGGTGACATTTTGTGAAATATTTTAAAAGTTATGAATGACAAAGTTCATATATGTATATTGCAGGCATTCCTTGTATAGTGTATTAGTGTGGGAGACTCTACATTTCTTCGTGGATAATTATTTTGTTAATGTGATGATAAGGATAAGTTATCAGATGTTGGTTGAGTGATAATTCAAGGAGAGATTGAGTTTTGAAGTGACTTGTATAGTGAATCATATGTATATATGAAGGTTATGTCTTTATGTCTTATTTTGGCCCAACCAAATAGGTTTGATTTTTTGTGGAGGACAAGCAAGTAAATTTATCTTATGTGGGATCTATATTAGGTCCACCGTGACCTATCTTAAGTTGAATTGAATTTTTAATTATGGCACGAGATATGGATAAAAATTTTTAAGGATGACAAAGTTAAATTTTGTGTATTAATTCTAATTAGGCCGACCTAATTGAAGTTACACTTGATATGGATATATATAGGAGATTAAATTTATATTTTTAGAGAGATGATGATAATGAGGAAGATAATGATGGAGTGACAAAGAAAGAGAAGATTTTTTGTGAGCGTTGAGAGATATATGACATGTATGGTACTTCACCTACATGTGTGTGATGCAAATACAATCAAAGTTGAGTAGATTGTGAGTAGAGCAGAGTATTGATTCAGATATATGTGAAGATTATCTTTGTACTTCATTGGGACTATAATCTAGCATATGATAGATGCTAAATTGTATCAATTCAAATAGGTTGTGTAGCCACCCCTTCTTTCTTCTTTCTCAATTTTTGTGGGTAGTGAGTTCACTTAGATAGTGAGTCCACCTAGCAATGAGCCTTTTTGTAATATCTTATATCTGAATATAATATATTGTGAACTAACTGTCACTATGGTTTTTCCTTTTTTGGGATTTCCATGTAAAAGTATTGGTGTTCATGTGTCATGGGATTCTCTGGATGTCTTCATATTTTTATTCATCATTGCAACCAAATATATTTTTATAATTAGATGGTTTTTAAAGGTTGAAAATTGTCATTGCTTATGGTTTAGGACATAGAACAACAATCTTCTTCACTCTCACTAAAGGAAACCCTAGAGATCTCAATCTGATGTAGAATGGGGGAGAGAGATCTTGCAATAGGGTGTCCTAGGGTTTTATTAGAGATTTCATAGGGGTTCACCACCAAGCTAGGGCTTGGAAAGACTAATGAAATGAAAAACCTAATGCTTAAACCTAGTGCAACGCAAAACTTCACTAAATGACCTAAAAATGCATGTAAATTAGAATAAAAAGTTGGGAGATCAGAGTTGTACACCTGGAAATCTATAGAGGTTTGAATGAAGTCCTAAATGTTGGAAATATGTGCCTCAAACAATATAGGTTGAAACCTCCATTAGAGCCAAGTCGGTGTGACATCTTCATTGTCTGGTCGACTAGCAGTTTGATTCATTCTATTTTGAACAGATCACTATGACCTTGTTATTGTCTTCTCGAAAGGTTACACTTTGGAGCTATTGTTGTGACATGGAGTGTTTGTTATGACCTCTTAGCACTTGGGAGACCTCTAGCCGAAAGGCCATTCAATCGTGTATTGGGGAGACTCTTGGCGACCATGGTCTTCAGGATAAATAAGGGTTCTCGCTAAGAAGTCTCAGCGAAGTGTTAATGTCTTACCGACAGGAATACTGCTGGTGTCTTTGCTGTAACAAATATATCCCGGTGTGAGGTCTTAGCGAACAATGGAAGTCTTGCCGACGGGGACACATCCAAGCATTCTTCAGAGTAACTCAAAGTGGTCAGAGAAATGTCTTAGCGACTGAAGCATGTCTTGTCGATAGCTGATGGCTATCAGGCTAACTCAAGGTCTTGGGAAGACGTCTCAGCGAACGTTGAACATCTCACCGATAGAAACACCTTTTGAAGTCTTCGGTGTAGCTCTTGGCGAATGTTGGTCATCGATGGAACACAGTGGTTTCGGTAAGAAGTCCCAGTGACTTTGATGAGTCTTGCCGATGATGAAGAGTCTTTAGAATAGCTTAGAGATATCAGAGTAAAGTCTTAGTGAAGGGTGATGTCTTGGCGATGGATGAACACTTCAGGGTAAGTCTTGGAGTTCGGTATGAACTCTCAGCAAAGGTGTTAAGTCTTTCTGACTATTCTGTGGAGCTCGGTATGTCTGGGGACTTCAGTATAACCTTTGGTGACTTGCTATGATCTCCTGGCAAAAGCGGTAGGTCTGGGCGACTGCTTGATGACTCGGTGTAACTCATGGAGCTCGAAAGAATGTCTTGGCAACTACGGTGACTCTTGGCGACATCGATATGAAGGTTATGCGGCATCAGCAAGACACTATTAGTGTCTCACTGAGATGCCAACACAGTGCGAATTCTGTTGACTGAGTAAGATCGTCCTATGTGGAGTCTCGTGGACCAATAGGAGAAGCTGAATCTAAAAAGTGGGAAGACAATTGGTTGTAAAGGTTCTGTGAGGAAGTTTGACAAACAGGGAATGCCATGGGTATACTTTGAGATTGTAGATTGTGATCATGTTGGATTATTGGTTGGTTCGAAGTTGGGTTGCATCGATGGATTATTGTGTAATTGTATGATCAGAGTGATTTCTATTTTGTGAAGTTTGTAACATAAAGGTTCCTATGCAAGTTTGTTAATGGTGAATGCTGTTGTAAACAGACACCAGAAAGATAAGTCTAACAATTGTATGTAATCCTTATTACTGTAATACAAATTGATTTCTCTTGGTGTGGTGGGTTTTTCTCCCGTAAGGGTTTTCCCACGTATATATGGTGTTCTTATGTGATTGTCAAATACTATGTTTTTGTTATCTATTTTATAGTGCATCTTAATTGGACTGTAGTTGTAAAATTTTTAAAGTGTATCTGCATTCTTCCCTGAGGTATTGATGTTAGGAGAATTATTTCTACATCTAGTTTTCCTTACAAGTGGTATCAGAGCCTGGCCAGTTATGTTATCCTTGTGGGTATGTTGGGTTTTTTGTGTCAATTCTGTTCAGTGGGAGTCTTGTAGAGTTTGTTATTTCTGATTACAGGTTGAGATGGCTAGCACATCTGGAAAGATTGAAATAGAGAAATTCAATGGCAGTAACTTTGAGTTGTGGAAACTCAAGATGGAGGTTCTTCTATTTGATCATGATCTGTGGATTGATGTGTCTAGAACTACACCTATAGGCATGAAGCTAGAGGATTGGTACTTTGCAAATAGGAATTCTAAGGGGCTAATAAGGCTTTGTTTAGCAGATTCAGTCCTTCAGAATGTGCATGAGGAGAAGACTATATCTTCCTTGTGGAATAGACTAGTGTCTATTTATCAGGGGAAATCTTTGGTGAATAAACTATTCCTAAGGAAGAAGTTGTATTCTTTGAGAATGTAGGAAGGAGGGTCTATAGCTAATCATTTGAACACATTTAATATGTTGATTGCTCAATTGACATCTATTGGTGTGAAGACTGAAGAAGAGGATCGATGTATGCTTCTATTGTGTTCTTTGCCAGACTCATGGGATCATATGGTGATGGCTATTGGGAGTACAACATCGAGTTTCAAGAGGGAAGATGTTGTTGGTTCTTTGTTGTCAGAAGAGATGAGAAGAAAATCTTCTGAGATGGAAAAGGAAGCTCTTGCTGTCAGAGGAAGACCGAAAGAGAAAGGTAAGAAGAAGAACAAGAAGTCCAAATCGAAATTAGAGGGGAGATCAAAGTGTCCTAGCAAGAAGTCCAAGGTGAAGTGCCAGAACTGTGGGCAACCTAGTCATGTCTGAAAGGATTGTAAAGAGGAGGAGAAGAAGAAGAAGAAGAAGTATTCTTCCGACAATGACTCTTCTCATAGTGATGCAGACGCCTTCATTGCTGCCTTGGCTACTCAAGCATCAGATGATGTCTAGTTGATTGATTCTGGAGAATCTTTCCACATGAAAATTCATAGAGAATGGTTCACAAAGTATGAAGAATACGATGGTGGAAAGGTTTACTTGGCAAGTGATTCTACTTTGGAGATAGTTGGTCATGGAAGAGTCAGAATACAATTTCATGATGGCAGAGTAAAGGGAATTAATGATGTTATGCACATACCGGGTCAAGCTCAAAATTTGTTGTCTTTCAATAAGCTTAATGATACTGGAGTACAAGTCTTGTTCTATGGAAGTGGTTGTAAGATGACCAGAGGTTCAATGGTGTTGGCTAGAGGTGCTCGAATTGGTACCCTGTACAAGCTGGATGCACAGGTTGTTCAATGTAACAGTGTCTCTATAAAATCACAGAAGGCTACTTATGGAGGTAAAAGGGGAAATATCCCTAATTATGTAAACTCTATGGAAGTAAAACTTCCTGCAGAGAAGACTATGCTCTGGCATCATAGGTTAGGCCACATAGGAGAAAAAGGTTTAAAAACCTTGAAGAACAAAAACCTGGTTGAGGGGCTTGATGATTGTAATCTAGAATTTGAATTCTGTGAACACTGTATATATGGAAAGCAACATCGTGTTTCATTTTATGATAGTCCTCATAAATCTTATGGTTTGTTAGAATATATTCATTCAGATGTGTTTGATCCAGTAGATGTCCCTTCTTTGTCTAAATCAAGATACTATGTGTTGTTCATTGATGATTATTCAAGAAGAGCATTTATTTATTTTCTAAAAAGTAAATTAGAAGTATTCAGTCGATTTAAAGAATTTAAAAATCTTGTTGAAAATCAGACTAGTAAAACAATAAAATGCTTAAGGATTGATAATGGCGGTGAATTTTGTTATGATGAATTTGAAAGATATTGCAAAGACCATGGGATCAAAAGACACAAGACTACACCTTATACTCCATAGTAGAATGGAGTTGCAAAAAGGGTTAATAGGACAGTGATGGAGACAACACGAAGTATGCTTAGTAGTCCTGGCTTGGAGGAGAAGTTCTGGGCTGAGGCTACTGTTACTGCATGTTACTTGATTAATCAATCTCCAAATTCTGCTCTCATTGAGAAAACACCTTTGGAAGCGTGGTATGGTAAGAAGCCCTCTCTTAGACATATTCGAGTCTTTGGCTGTGAGGCATATGCACATGTGCCAGATGTAAAAAGATCTAAGTTGGAAAAGAAGGATGTCAAGTGTATTTTTATTGGCTATAGTGCTAACATTAAAGGATACAAGCTTTGGAATCCTGTTACAGAGAAGGTTGTATACAACAGAAGTGTAATCTTTTGTGAGCTGAAACCTTCCACCTTGGATCTACAGTTAGAGACAAAATTAGAAAACAATAAGGATGTAGCATTAATTCCTCCTACACCAGAGAAAGAGAAATTCAAAATTCAAAATGTACCTGAAACTGAGGAGAGCTCAAGCAGTTCTAAAAGTTCTGAAGAAGAACCTCAGCCTCAGCCAATGAGGAGGTCAACTTGAGAAAGAAAACAACCAAATAGGTATGGGTTCTCATTGATTGATTCTACTTGTTCCTATGCTTTGATTTCTAGTATTGATGAGCCTAGGACTGTAAAAGAGGCAATTAAAATATCTGATTTAGACTCTTGGTTAGAAGCCATGGAAGAAGAGATGGCATCATTGGATAAAAATGAAACTTGGAGTTTGGTGCCCTTGCCTGAAGGCAGAAAACATGTGGGCTGTAAATGGGTATTTAAGAAAAAGATTGGTCTGGATGGCAGTGTAGAAAAGTACAAGGCGAGACTGGTTGCAAAGGGTTATTCCCAGGTAGAGGGAATCGATTATGGGGAAATATTTTCTCTGTAGAAAAGCTAACATCTATCAAATTTCTTTTATCACTTGCAGTAGCATATGACTTAGAGGTCGAACAGATGGATGTGAAGACAACATTTCTTCATGGTGATCTTGAAGAAGAAATCTACATGTCCTAGCCTAAGCACTTTGTTGAGAAAGGTAAAAAAAAACTGGTATGCAAATTCAAAAAGTCTCTGTATGGGTTAAAGCAATCACCTAGAATGTGGTACCAGAAATTTGATACTTTTGTATTGTCTTTGGGATTTGTGAGATCAAAATCTCATCACTGTGTATATTATAAAGCTGAAAGTGATCGAGTTCTTGTTATTGCTCTTTATGTTGATGATATGTTGTTCATAGGAAATAGCAAGCTAATGATTTATGATCTTAAGTCTCAGTTGTCTGCTAAGTTTGAAATGAAGGATCTTGGTGCAGCAAGGTATATTCTGGGGATGGAGATAACTAGGGATAGGAAGAATAAAAAGCTTTGGCTCAGTCAGAGTAAGTATGTTAGGACTGTTCTTGAGAGATTTTGTATGAATGATTACAAACAGCTAGTGGTTCCAATCATACAGGGAACGAAGCTATCTGTTGAGGACTATCCAAAATCTCCTACTGAGATGGAGGACATGACCAGTGTACCCTATGCTAGTGCGGTTGGAAGTCTCATGTATGCAATGGTCTGTACAAGGCCAGAAATTGCCCAAGCAGTGGGAGTACTTAGTCGATTTATGGCTAATCCAGGAAGAACGCATTGGGATGTTGTGAAGAGAGTGTTTAGATATTTGAAGGGGACTTCATATTTTGCTTTGTGTTACCATGGGAACTTGGTTGAATCACAGAGGACTCTCAACATTTGTGGTTATGTAGATTCTGATTGGGCAGGGGACATTGACAATAGGATATCCACTAGTGGATACATTTTCATGATGAATGGTGGTGCAATGAGTTGGATGAGCAAGCGGCAAGTTGTAGTCACTTTGTCCACGATGGAGGCTGAATACATGGCAGCTACTCATGCTTGTAAAGAAGCTGTATGGTTGAAACGCTTGTGTTCTAACATTGGTTTTGATGTAGGGGAAATAACTATTATTTGTGACACTCAGAGTGCAATTTGTCTGGCAAAGAACCCTACTTTCCATGCCAGGACGAAACATATTGATGTACAGTACCACTTTGTACGAGATATGGTGGAGGATGGAAAAAGTTAGTTTGGAAAAGGTTGATACTCTGGAGAATGTTGTAGACGCATTGACGAAGCCAATGAGCACAGACAAGTTCAGGTGGTGTGCCAATTCAATGGGCCTTAGAGCCCATGATTTTCAATAAATTATGTTGTGCTCTAGAGGTGCCTGTATGATCTTCATCAAGTGGGAAACTGTTGGAAATATGTTCCTTAAACAATACAGGTTGAAACCTCCATTAGAGCCAAGTCGGTGTGACATCTTCATTGTCTGGCCGACTAGCAGTTTGATTCATTTTGTTTTGAACAGGTCGCTGTGACCTTGTTACTGTCTTGCTGAAAGGTTACACTTTGGAGCTATCACTGTGACAAGGAGTGTTCGTTATGACCTTTTAGTGCTCGGGAGACCTCTGGCTGAAAGGCCATTCAATCATGTATCGGGGAGACTCTTGGCGACCATGGTCTTCGAGATAACTAAGGGTTCTCGCTAAGAAGTCTCAGCGAAGTGTTAATGTCTTGCCGACAGGAATACTATTGATGTCTTCACCGTAACAAATAGATCCCAGTGTGAGGTCTTAGCGAACAGTGGAAGTCTTGCCGACAAGGACACATCCAAGCATTCTTTAGAGTAACTCAAAGTGGTTGGAGAAACATCTTAGTGACTGAAGGATGTCTTGCTGATAGTCGATGGCTATCGAGGTAACTCAAGGTCCCGAGAAGACGTCTCAGCGAACGTTGAAGGTCTCACCAACAGAAACACCTTTTGAAGTCTTCGGTGTAGCTCTTGGTGAATGTTGGTCATTCGTGGAACACGGTGGTTTCGGTAAGAAGTCCCAGCGACTTTGATGAGTCTTGCCGATGATGAAGAGTCTTCAGAATAGCTTAGAGATCTCAGAGTAAAGTCTTAGCGAAGGGTGATGTCTTGGCAACGGATGAACACTTTGGGGTAAGTCTTGGAGTTCGATATGAACTCTCGACGAAGGTGTTAAGTCTTGCCAACTATTCTGTGGAGCTCGGTATGTCTGGGGACTTCGATATAACCTTTGGTGACTCGCTACGATCTCTTGGCGAAAGCGGTAGGTTTGGGCTACTACTTGATGACTCAGTGTAACTCATGGAGCTCGATAGAACGTCTTGGTAACTACAGTGACTCTTGGCAACATCGATATGAAGGTTATGCAGCATTGGCGAGACACTGTTAGTGTCTCATCGAGATGCCAACACAATGCAAATTTTGTTGACCGAGTAAGACCATCCTATGTGGAGTCTCATGGACCAATAGGAGAAGTTGAATCTGAACAGTTGGAAGACAATCAGTTGTGACAGTTCTGTGAGGAAGTTCGATAGACAGGGAACACCATGGATATACTCTGAGATTGTAGATTGTGATCATGTTGGATTATCGGTTGGTTCGAAGTTGGGTTGCATTGACAGATTGTTGTGTAATTGTATGATCAGAGTGATTTCTATTCTATGAAGTTTGTAACGTAAAGGTTCCTATGCAAGTTTATTAATGGTGAGTGCTGCTGTAAACAGACACCAGAAAGATAAGTCTGACAATTTTATGTAATCCTTATTACTGTAATACAAAGTGATTTCTCTTGGTGTGGTGGGTTTTTCTCCCGTAAGGGTTTTCCCACGTATATTTGGTGTTCTTATGTGATTGTCAAATACTTTGTTTCTGTTATCTATTTCATAGTGCATCTTAATTGGACTGTAGTTGTAAAATTTTTAAAGTGTATCTGCATTCTTCCCTGAGGTATTGACATTAGGAGAATTGTTTCTGCATCTAATTTTCCTTACACTAAAATGCTAAAAAAAATAAAATTAATGTTGACTAGGACTCATATGCCAGATCGGGTGATTTAGTCCCAGATTAGGGTTTCTGGGTAGGAACAAAAAATTGGCAGAGATATGTCTGAAACTCCTAAAACCTAGAAAATCACTGTACTAGGACTCACATGCCAAAAGTGGCATATCATTCCAGTTAAGAATTTTTGGAAATTCAAAGTCTGATTCTACTCATCAATGTTTTCTTTGTCTTCTCCACTTGACTTCCGAGTCTAAATGTCTTATTTGCAACCATTATATGTCTTTTAATGATCTCCTTGATGCAAGGTGACAACTTTGAACACTTTGTAAGCTTTTTCCAAACTTGCTCTTTAATATGTCTTCAACCTAGATTTGCAAATCACACACTAAAGAGAGGGAAAAATGTTGTTTTGTTAGTAGAAAGGGGTTTTCCTTGGTCAAACCCCATTTTGGTAATCAAACCTTGTAATGAAATGGAGTGAAGGAATGATGAATGAACATGCAATATTACAACTCAAAAAACCCTAGCAATACAGTGTTGCAAACATGTATGAAGTGGCTCCAATGGATGTAGATCTTGACTCTTGCTTGAATGTGATAGATATTGACTTGACTACTAGCTTGAATCATGAAACATAACATCACAATTGTTAGCTCAAAAACAAACATGATGCATGATGGCTTTGACATAATGCGTGATACTTGAATTATGCTCCAAAACAATTGATAATTATCTCTTGAATACTCTTGTAAACATTTGAATACTCTTGTGAACTCAAATTTTCTATAAGGATAACTTGATTGCTTGTTAGGATGAAAATGAATGAAATAACCTTGCATTTATACTTGTTTATTCCAAATTTCCTAAAATTACAACACTACAAGCCAACATCAGATCTAAGAGGATAAAATCCCACCAAGAATTTGAATTAAATTTGATTTTGGGCCACATGAGACTCATATTCCATAAGTCATGTATGAGTCCCATTAGGCATTAATTATGGGACACATTTTCAAAATTGCTTAGATTCATGAGAAATTAGGATTGGGGCCACAAAACCTAGGTGGGACCCATACACCCAAGGTGGCGTATGAGTCCCATATCACTAAATTTGGGCCACTCAACCTAAAAACACCTTAATCATGATTGGATGTTGGTTTATGTTGGGATTACCCTCAAAAATATTCATTAATTAAGGCTTGTGGATGTAAAGTAATGCCAAATAAGCCATAAAGAAGCCCAATTAATAATGAAAACCCTAGATAAGTGTGAAAGTGTAGTACAACACTTTTCAACACCCTAAATAAGGTGCAATTGGGCCCTTTTAGTTCACAAGGGCCCAAGACCTAATGTGAGTGTATCAAACACATTACAACACTAAGTTAAGGCACCATCAAGCTCAATTTTATGAGGGCCCAAACAAGTGTTAAAATGTCATGGATGAAATTTTCAACTCTACATTTAGCCCCCACTTTATTGAGAGGAGGAAGTTGCTTCCAACTCACACTAAAGTAGAAAAAATCGCATCAAGAGGGGTTCAGTCATACCAATGCTAGTGGGATATGACAACATCGACCAAGAGGGTTGTGCAAGCCCCTAGGATCAAGATCCTATAGCAAAATAATATAGGCACAAGAGAACACACATGAAAGAATATGCATGCATGTGTCTTATTTGCAACCTTTATATGCATTGGAAAAGACAAGGAGAGAAGAAAAAGTAAAAGAAGGGGTGGATCAAGCTTCAACCATTTATCCATCACGATGTGGATCATATCTAGGTTGTTTTTCAAAAAATGTACGCTCACTCTGAGGCAACAAAAATTTAGGCTATCTGTTGGGTGAGTATCCAAAGAGGTGATACACATATACACATGGTCGGTATGTGCTCACACACACAATCAAGTGGCTATGGGAAATTCATGCCTAATTTCAACTTCCCGTCCTACCAGACCAAAGTTATACCTCCTAATAACTTTGATAAGGTGCCACACAACAATGAACTTTGATAAGGTGCCACACAACAATGAACTTTGTTATTCATGATTTCCTACTTCTATAGCCTTTTGCAGTTCTTCTACCTAATCTCTTAGTACACTATTTTTTTTACTAGAGCTTGGTTTCCCATCACGCTCTCACAAAGTTTGTGCTCATTCTATTGTTCTCTTCCTTCCATATGTTCTACCCTAGTTCGGATATTTAACAACTATTTCACATATAATTATATTGGTCATGTGAGAGGAGTCGAGATAGGGTAATATAATTCTTCCCTAAGTTCTCTACCATTTGTACTTTCAAATTTTTGTGTTATTTTCTTGTCTTCCTAATTTTTTGACCTTTATTAGTGAGTTGCATTATTCCCCTTTTGCACTCGTTTTCATTTGGATTGCTCCAACTTCACTTGAGATACTCTACAATTTTTAAATACCTTGGAACTACTTTGCATTTATCCCCATCCAGTTTCCAATTTATTTTATAGAACAGTTATCCCTTACCTCTAGATGGTTAGTCTCCATAGATTCAATATTTTCATTTTTCATTTTCAAATATTGATTGATATATATTTTTCATTGCAAATACTATAGAAAAAGAGCACAAAAAAAACCATAAAAGAAATTGTAGAAGAAAATATGAAGGATGACCTTAGAGACCAACTATAAATCCCTTTCTAACTCTTGAGCTCTTGTCCCAAACTTCTTTTTTTGCCCCACCTCCTCAATCTTACCCTGCTTTCCACTTGTTGAGGGCAACAAGTTATGGGTGTGGACAACAAAAGTAACAACACTCCCAATTGCAAGTAAAAACCTCGAAAAGAAACCTTCTGAAACCCACACCCTACTTTGTGACCCCATAAAACAAAATGACAACACTCATAGGGTAGGCCTAGGCCCCACACTTCCTAAAGTGTTCTTTTCTATGTCAAAATCAACCCAACTTGAAATAATACCACTATTACATGAACTTTCTCTAATAATATCTAAAAATATAGAGTTAAAAGTTAGAATTTGACAATAAAATAAAAATTATATAAATTAAAAAATAAATAAATTATTTTAAATAGATTTTATATAAATAAAAAATAAATAAACTATTTTTTTTTATATTCCTCTTTTATTTAATATATAATATAATTATATGAAAATTAAAAATATTATAACTTCATGTAAAATTACTAATCATTTTAAAATTAGTTTAAAAAATTATGCATGCTTGAATCATCTCCATCCACCTAGTTTCTATCAGTAGTTGAATTACCTTATACAACTACCTTAAAACTAGCTACATTTATATCTAATTGCATGATTTATTACAAAGAAAACTATTTAGAACAAATTATCAATCTGAATAAAGTAGGTACCTATTTTACTATGAAAAAGGTCAAAAATGATTTAGACAAGTATCAGGTTTTTATCCTTTTGATGCAATGTGGATGAATGTTTAATTGAATAAAAGATGATAGGGATAGAAAAAGATGAAAATGTATGGATCCTATGATACTCTACGTACTAAATGCTCATCTTTCCTCATATAGACTCGTAGATAGTCTCTTTTGAGTCTTTGTAATGTACAACTCTGAGCTACCAACCTTTCTGATGCTTGTCAATTGACAATGCTCAATCTACTTTCATATTTTGGCTTCCTTTTCAATTTAATTCTGTAAGTATACATGTACAAAATCAACCATTCATGTTTGTAAGTTTTTGTGATTAACATTGACAATGGCAATCTGCATGGGTGATAGATGTGAAATCCATGTTGAGCTTACATGTTTTACTATTTAATGCTCTTCATTTTACCAATGAAACCTACAATATTTTGTATGTATCTTCTATTTTTACCGATCATCATTATGGACAACCAAAACATTCCAATCTAGTTAAATGTAAGGGCAACACATAACTGACTCATCGTAGGTAGTAAATGCCTATGTTTCCTCATATACACTTGTAGACAATCTCTTTTGAATTAATTTAAGAAATCTCTACAATGTACAGTACTGGACAAGCCATGTGCAATTATGAGCTCCCAACCCTCATAATGCCTAAGGGAGAGGGCTTGATGGTGGGTAGTGTAACTTTAAGTGAGGGGTCCACATCATCAATGTTGGAGTCGACTAAAAATTTTTTGCCACGTCCCTTCATTGTTAAGCTGGCAGTTTGAAAAAAAAATTGGGGAGATATCGAGCACGTTTTCCAAATTTTTGGGGGCGATTTCCAAAAACTACCAAAAATGTCTAAAAATTTGGTGGATACCTATCGCAGACATCCGTATGACTGATAGTTGTTTGGAGCCATGCCGGTACTTGCAACTAGCAGTCTGAGTTAATGTGCATTAACTGCTACACATTACCCATCGTCAGTCTTAATGCCTACCACCTCGGCATGCACACCATTCGCTTGGTCTTGCTTTGTGTTCACGAAACATCAATTCATGAGACATCATTCATTTTCAACGGTTGCATTCAGAACCATCTGTAGTTAGGATGGACGCCGATAGTGGTGAGGCCATGGTCAAGTGGTGGTGATACATTTTTTGTGCTTTATGTGTTCATCAACACCATATTCAATAAAAGGAAACTATATAACTTCTTGCTATGTAGGTGAGGTTGTGTTCCAACCTCACTTAGGCAGTAACAATGCATTGCAAGATTTTTGTAGGTTTTTCTTGTGATTTTCTTTTGTTAAAATAGCAAGAAAAAGTTGTATTGATTTCATCATGTAATGAAGCTTTCCTATAGCTTATTCATGGCTGCTACTATGTATATTATGGCCGGCTATGTGTATATATGACTATACAAATATATATATGCATTTATATGGCCGACTGTTTGTAAATGTGTGTATACACAGATATATATGCATATAAATGTATGTATATGCATATACATCTATGTATATACACACATATACACATAGGAATGGCCAAAAAATATATTTTTCTAGCAATAATGGAACTATATAATGGCGAACTATGTGTATATGTGAGAATACAGTTTTATATATGTATATAAATGGCCCACTGTGTGTATATACATGTATACAGTTACATTTATGTGTATATATGGTTGACTATGTGTATATGTTTGTATATATCCACATATATGTGTGTGTGTGTATGTACACTCACATATACACACACCACCATAATATATGTGTTTGTCTTCATTTATACCTTTGTAATTTGTATATGCATATATATGTGTGTATACACACATATACACATAGTTCGCCATTCATATAGAGCTTTGTTTGTGTTTTATACCTCTGTAATTTACATATTTATAGTGGTAGTATGTGTATATTTTTTGTTGACTGTGTGTATACATATACATACCATTCGTGTGTTTCTATAGCTTGACTGTGAAGGGTTTTATGCACTTATGTTTTAGCCAGCTCTTTCAACCGTTGTCGTGAACCCCTCACTCAAAATTTCCTAACACCCATTGTCCACTCTTCCCTATCCTTCGTCTCTGCTTGAATCATGGATTTTTAGGGAATACAGTCATATCCATTTATAGGATTTTCCTAGCCAATTTCGTAATCATTTTGTTTTTTTAATTGACTAATCATTTATACAATTTTCCTAGTCAATTTAGCAATCATTTTAATTTTTCATTGACAAAACACTTCTTTTTAAATTGATATAATATTCAACATCTTTATATTATATACTAAACAATAAAATATTATCTATACATGTATACACATACATACATACATACATACATACATAATTATTTATTTATGTATGTATGTCTATATTTGATACATAGACATACTTATACACACATACCTAAATGTATATGTGTATAGTATGTATATACACATACATGTATGTATGTGTGTATACATACTATACACACATACATGTATACCATACACACATACATACATACTTTGGCCAAAACATAGGTGCATGCCACCTGAAACTATGGAGTGTATGATAATGTTCTAATACTGCCATTATATATATGCAAGTTGCAGGTCTACAATTACATGTCTATTCAAGTGATCATGTGTATAAGCATATGCATATGCATATGCATATATGTATATGTATATGTATATATATATGCATATGCAAAGGAAAAAGTGAAGTTGTTATTTTAGGTGGAGAGTGGAACGAAGGAAGGAACAATGCATAAGCATAACTAGCAGCAGCATTACAATCTCCATCATAAAATGTATTGTACCTTCCTTTTGTTACACTCTCCATCCAATGTAGCATTTCATATGCATAGATACATGTACATATACATATGCATATATGTATATGCATATGAATATGCATATACATATGTACATTAAACCTAATTAGATGTATGCTTTGTTTGTTCTTCAATTAAAGTGACTATAAATATCGGCCCCTCTCCCTTACAGCTATTTGTGATGATGGTTGACTCCTACTTATGTTAATACCATTTCCCATACACTCAAATAGATGCATGGTTATCAAATCAACCCTGCAACAATTCTATCATGCAACTATTGTAGCTTTGTAATTGAATCACTTAAAGGACTTGGTTTTGTGAAGGCTTTCAATGGTTAGCTATGCAACACTTAACAATTCAAATGGAATTGTCAACCTATGCAGCATAGGTTTCCATCAGATGAGTGTTCATGAAATCAAGTCTCCCTAATTAATTTCCAATCACCTTAATTAGATGCATGGTTAATTTTTTCATGAATTACACTCAATCTTACATGTATGAATTTGTTGTTACACTATGTACAATTGTTTGATATGTTGTTCATTTCAAATTATCTCAATTATATGCATGGTTAGTTTGTTCTTCAATTACAATTGATCTTACATGTATGCATTTGTTTTTACACTATGTACCATTGTTAGATATGTTGTTGCATACATGCAATATGCATATGCATATGCATATATACAATTATTATATGAATTTAAATTTCAGTATGTTGTTTGAGAAATGGTATTAACATAAGTAGGAGTCAGCATATGGTTAGTATGTTTGCATTTGTTGTATGAAGAGCTATATTTCAGTATGTTGTTACACTATGTATCATTGTTTCATATGTTGCTAATTTCCAATCACCTCAATTAGATGCATGGTTAGTTTGTTCGTCAATTACACTCAATATTACATGTATGAATTTGTTGTTACACTATGTACAATCATTTGATATGTTGTTCATTTCGAATCATCTCAATTATATACATGGTTAGTTTGTTCTTCAATTACCGATCTTACATGTATGCATATGTTTTTACACTATGTACCATTGTTAGATATGTTGTTGCATATATGCAATAAACATATGCATATGCATATGTATATTGCATATTGCATCTATGCATATGCATATTGCATATTGCATCTATGCATATGCATATTGCATATACATATGCATATGCATATTGCATCTATGCATATGCATGTATTGCATATACATATGCATATGCATATATGCAATTGTTGTATGAAGTTAAATTTCACTATGTTGTTTGATAAATGGTATTAACATAAGTAGGAGGACCAGTATATGTATATGCATATGCATGTGCATATGAATATGTATATGCATATGCATGTGCATATGAATATGTATATGCATATGCATGTGCATATGAATATGGATATGCATATGCATATAAATGTGTATATGTATATGCATGTGCATATGAATATGGATATGCATGTGCATGTGAATATGTGTATGCATGTGCATGTGCATGTGCATATGCATGTCCATGCACGTATGTGCATACGCATGTGGATATGCATATGCATGTGCATACTGTCAGCAATTTTTTCTCCATTTACATTTAAATTAGATGCATGGTTAGTTTGTTCATCTATTACACTCAATCTTACATGTATGAATTTGTTGTTACACTATGTACCATTGTTTGATATGGATATATGCATATGATGTATGAAGTTTAACTTTAGTATGTTGTTTCAGAAATGGTATTAACATAAGTAAGATCAGCATGTGCATATGCATATGCAAATGTATGTGCATATAACCATTCTTTATGTTGTCATCGACCAATCTCCCTTTAAGCTATGTTATAGTCGAAATATTTCCAACCCTTTTGAATACAACATTACCATACATATGTATGTTGCACAGAATGATACAACATACTAAATTTTCAAATTGTCTTAAAATAGCAGATATATATGCCATTATGATACATATATGTATAGATTACGATAGATAGATACATAACTTTCCTTTCACAGAGATAGATAGATACATATGTTTCATATTGCAAAGATAGATAGTAACATGATGGAGTATGTTGTCTCTATGGTATCCATACGGATGTTTCAAGCTACAAACATTCAAAAAAAAAAAAGTTCAAACATCGTTTCGAATCCATCAAGAATTTCACAACAAAAAACTAGCAACCAAACATTCAAATCAATCAAAAAATGTAGGAAAACTAAAATTTGATGGCAAGCTTTCTTGTGAGTTTGATGTGGCCTATGACGGAGATCCATATTGAGTTGGTTGGATTATGCTTGGGGTGGGTGAGGTCGGATAGGCCTGTAAACGAGGACTCCAACTCTCATATGGTTGGCTTCTTGTTGGGCTAGGTGAGTGTGTAGAGGAGAGCAAGTGAGAAGGACTCCAACTCTAAAATGTTTGGCTGATAGCTTGGGTAGGTGATGGACAATATTAGGGGAATTGAATAGATACAAAATCTGTGAAGATCCTATGGCCGTCAAGCAAGGGATTTAGAGGGCTGTTGAGTCACCTCTCCTTTGCACCATTTGCTTGTGCCTTCTCCAACTCTTTTTCCCTTTTTACGGCTTCCTTTTCTCTTTGTTGATCCTCCCTTTTTTTGTCCTCCTTCTTTTATAGCTCCTTTTCAGCCTCTGCTACTACTTGTTTCTTTTCCTTTTCAATTCTCATAATACTTTTCGCCTCCAATTCTACAATCCTTTCTATCTTGCGCTCTACAAGGTGTTTCTTCTTCCTTAATTTCAGTTCTTCTAATTCCTTCTTCTTTTCCTCTTGCTCACTTCGCATTTCCATGAATTCATCCTCAGTTAGGAGTTGGGATCCTCTTTGCAATTTGATCCCACTGTCAGCTACCTTATTAGACTTGTCTTTCACCACATGAACCGGTAGCTTCAAGATTTGTGAGATGTGTGAAGTTTGTTGGCCTCCCAAAGGCTCAATCAAATTGACATTATTTGTTTCCCGTTCTATCTCCTAACTGCTCACTATCACTATCTCCCCAATCAGCATAGAAATGTACTAACGTATTTAGACCCATGTTGTACAATGGAGATGGCATTGAAAGACTCTATTCTTCGTCCACATGCATATCCATAGCAAGATTGGAAGCACCATCTAAGAGCCAAGAGGGCTGCTTAGGTGGAGTTGGTAGGGAAAGAGATATGCCTCCAATAGTATTGTGGTCTCCCAATACTGTTGGTTCAAGTTGTTCTTTGGAATCTGAAACAACAAATTCATACATGCAAGTTTGAGAGTAATTGAAGAACAAACGAATCCAATCCACATAATTTAAATGCAAATAGAGAAGGCAATTGCTGACATTATCCACATACATATGCATATGTTGACTCTTACTTATGTTAATACCATTTCTTGAACATCATACTAAATTTTAACTTCATACAACATATGCATATTGCATATGCAGACTCCTACTTATGTTAATACCATTTCTCAAAAAACATACTGAAATTTAACTTCATACAACATATGCATATATGCATATACAGACTCCTACTTATGTTAATACTATTTCTCAAATAGCATACTGAAATTTAACTTCATACAACATATGCATATATGCATATGCATATGCATATTGCATATTGCATTGTTGACTCCTACTTATGTTAATACCATTTCTCAAACAACATACAAAAATTTAACTTCATACAACATATGCATATACATATTACATACATGCATATGCATATTCATATATTGCATATTTCATATATGCAAAATGCATATGCATATGCATATTTCATATATGCAAAATGCATATGCATATGCATATTTCATATATGCAATATGCATATGCATATGCATATTTCATACTCATATGCATATGCATATTTCATACTCATATGAATATTTCATATGCATATGCAATATGCATATCAAACAATGGCACATAGTGTCACAACAAATTCGTCCATGTAATATTGAGTGTAATTGATGAACAAACTAACCATGCATCTAATTGAGGTGATTGGAAATGAGCAACATATCAAACAATGGTACATAGTGTAACAACATACCGAAATATAACTTCATACAACAAATGCAGAATATACTAACCATATGTTGACTCCTACTTAAGTTAATGCCATTTCTCAAACAACATACTAAAATTTAATTTCATACAACAATTGCAGAACATACTAACCATGCATCCCATTTTGCTGATCTCCAACTTTTATAGTTCCAACATTACACTCACCCTCATTCATTTCCAAACCATTGTTGGAAAGGCTTAGAATGTTTGCAACAGTTGATGCTTCCTCAGGGGCAGCAAAGTGGAATGTCTCGCTAACCCTCATGTCATTATCCAAAGCATTTCGATCAAATGGACAAATACCTATCCTCTTGAAGCCAGCTGTAATGTTTGAAAAATTCAATGACTTTTGAAAAGCTAGGCTTCCAAGTGTAGCCAATTTTTCCCTTCTTATCTCTAGATTTGGATGTCTAATAGTCTAATCTATTCTTTCCTTTTTGAAGTTACACTTGAAAGATGAGAATTTAACACTCACATCAAGAGGCTGCAAGTTGTGTGATGTGTGGGCGGGTAGGGTGAGCAAATCAATACCAAGAACCCTTGCTTCAGTAATGGTAGAGAAGGCCACATGGTTGCCATGGCTATCAAATATCAAGAGGTGTCTATGGGTGGGTGAGCAACCCCCAGGTGCTTGTATAGTAAAGAACTTGAGCCATTTGATAAAAAGCTCTTTGGTCATCCATGCGTGAGGTTGAACAACCATCAATGCTCCTAGCTCATAGTTGGCTATGTGGTTTCTCACATTTTTTTTGCTCCTAAATAAATAAAAACTTGGAATTTCTTGACCTGGAGTGTTTACACATGCTAGAATAGTGATCCACTCCCAGCTCTTTGGGATAATGTAATCAACACTTCTCACGCCTTTCATGGCAAGCACCTTCATGTTACCATTCCAGCCAGCTTGCGGCCCTGTCTCATCACAGTTCCAAATCCTCTGCGGTCCATAGTTCCCTCCTACATATGCCTTCTCCAAAGTGTCGTAGAAATCACTTAAAACTGGTTACCTTAGTTTTATAGCACAGTCTCTATCTTGACCTTGGGTTGTTCTCAAGCAGAGATCAAGATGCCTTCTTTTGAATCCTGTGCACCATGACTTGCCAAGAAGCCCATTCTTGAAGGGATTATTCCTTGTTTCACATAGTTGGGTCACTTCTATTTTTAGATTGACGATCTCCAAACCTTGGCCAATACCAACCATCTCCTTGCACCATTTGACGATTAATGACTCTTCCTCCTCAGTTAGGGTTGTTGCGGGCCCTTTCCTTTTTGTAGTGGTCACACCACCTAGCCAATTGGACAATGTTGAGGTAGGAATACCCCACTTTTTTGTTGCACCTCTAGTTGACCAACTGTAGTCTTCGACATCTTCAAGGGAAAGGTCCATGTCAGCATAGGTCCATTCCCACCTCGGTGCAACCTTTTTGGTTGATACAATTGGGTTAGCTTGCACTACAGATTTAGTTGGTTGCTCCAGAACAATTTCTACCTCCTCCTCACTACTTGGTTCTTCAGTTTGCTAGTGAATAGGAATGACAACATCCTCCTCATCGCTATGTGGCAGATGCACACCTCTCTTGTGTGTGGTGATAGTTGTCCACCTCTACTTTTGTGCAGGCTTCCTCCTTGAAGATCGCCTGCTATTTGTTTCCACATTTATCTTCCTCTGCATTGAGCCAACACAGTGATTAGTAAACAACATACACTTAATATTAAAAATAATGATACCGACTGAAACGACAAATTCATACATTTACTGTTGACTATAATTGAAGAACAAGCTAACCATGCATCTAATTGAGTTGATTTGAAATGACGAAGGGTATGTGTGCAATGAATCATGCAATGCATGCTATACTATCATATGTAGAACTCTACCTCTTATAAAAATTTCAGTGATACCATTATATATAAACTTGAAACAATAGTATCATACAACAGACTTAAAATTATGATACGCATATATATGAACTTGCAACAACATGATACAAATATTTATTATATTAATATCTTCAAACAATATTATGAGACAATAAAGAGTTTCAAATATTTCTATCATATTGTTGTTTCAAGTTGTGTAAATGTGTCATAATGGTGTTTCAGATATTGTTAGCATACTGTCACTTTAATTGAAGAACGGACAAAGCATACATCTAATTAAGTTGAATGTAACCGATGGTGGGTAGGGTAACTTTGAGCAAGGGGTCCACATCATCAGCATCCTAGTCAACTAAATTTTGTATGCCATGTCCCTTGACAGTCGAGCTGGCATTATGCAACTTTTATTTTATCTATAGGAAACTTATGTATTTATCTATCTCTGTAATATATATATATATTCATATATACATAAATATGTATTTATATATATTACATATGTTATTATCTATCTACATATGTATACATGTATATATCTATCTTACTATTGTTTCAAGTTATTTGTGATCTTTCATTCCATGGTTATAACATAAGTAGGAGTCATATGCTATCACAGTTGGCTGTAAGGGAGAGGGGTTGTCATTTACAGTCGATTAAATTGAAGAACAAATAGTACAACAAAAAAGGGAGAGGAGTTATGTGTGGGCATAGGAGTCGATCATGGGTATACATTTGGACATATGTCATATGGTGGGTATGGTATGTGAAAGCCTACTATAGGAAACATGTATACACTGTCAATTTAATTGAAGAAGAAACAAAGAAACAAAGCGGCTTTTTTTCCCTACAAAGAATGCAATGAAGTGGTATAAAGTTCATGGCATTTGACAAGAATTTATAATTCATGGTATTTTCCATGGATTTTATAGCAGTTCCAACTCATGCATTGCAGGGAAAGAGTGTTCTAATGTGACGTAAATATCACCCACTCTCCCTTACAACTAACTTTGATGATGGCTGACTCCTACTTATGTTAATACCATTTCTCAAACATACATGTAAGTTTCATGAAAATGGATAGGGCTATGGGAAACATATGTGGATATGCATCATTTTGTGTAGCATATATATGTATGGTAATGTTGTATTGGAAAGGGTTGGAAATATTTCTACCATAACAGAGCTTAAAGGGAGACTAGTCGATGACAACATAAATGATGGTTATGGAAATTAACAAGGTGTCGATTCATTTAAATGCAAATGGAGAAGGCAATTGGTGATAGTATAAAATGGAAATGTGGTTTATATATTTTCAAAGGTAGGAAGCTTCACTTACCATAGAAGCTGAAGGAGGAGACTACATCGATCTGGAGGAGGTCATCGTCGCTCAGGACCATGCAACAGAAAGTAAGAAATTTGAATAAACTGAAATGTGTAACTTGCATTGCACAAATGAGGATTGCTTGCATAAATAGGTTTGTTGAATTTGAATTGGTAGTAAATGGATTAATTTGAATTATGGGAGGGAATTTCATCTACATTGAATGGATTAATGGTAGAAGTGATAGCTTAATGGGTACGTAGGATTTCTGGTTGGTGATTTGAAGTGATATTAAGTTTGTTTTTGAATTGTAACCAGTTTTAAATTTTTTTTATGATTATTATATTTTAGGTGGATTTGTAAATAATAGATTGATAATTAAGTGTTATAATGAAAATTTGCAATGCATAGTGAGCCTAAGAGTTCGTGTTTTTCAATTTTGCAGGAAAATTCATAAAAAGATTGGTTATTATGGACATCTAGGAACCAGTTGATAGTAAAAGGAATATGAGAATTGGGACATGTTGAAATGTATTTTGTTTAAATATATTTGGAATTAAATCACTTGGCAATGTCTTATGTACATGTCAACTCACTTTTAATGCAAGAAGACTTATATTTTGGATAATAAAATATCCCTTCACAACAACCTTTTTTTGGGAAGGTGGCAAATATTATTTATATTGTGGAAATAAGATTATCATTATTTATTCACTTGATATTGTGAAATAGGCAAATAAATGTCCACTTGCATTCACCTACTATTGAGAAGATGGCAACAAAAAAGTCAACCTATGATAGGACATATTGTGAATTTAATATGAATTTGTCATATCATATTTAAAAGCAAATTTGAATTTTTTATTGGTATAAATATTACCCACCGGTGGGCCCCAGGTTGTCAATAAGTATACCAGCGATGGGACCCAGTCCCACGATTGGCTCCTCTCCCTTATCAATTTACAATGGTCAATCCACTTTCCTATTTTGGTTGCATTTCCAAAACCTGTAAGAACCCATGTACAAAATGGGGTTGGATAACCACTTCCAATTCTGCCATCCCATTGTTCATAACCCTTATGAGGAAAAGCTAGAGAAACTTTCCCCTTCTTTTGCGGTGGTACACCATGTGCAACTTATTAAACCTCGCCTACCACATTGACTCTCTCCTCATTAATGCAACATCTCTCTACAATTTAGTGCATGCTCCTAATTCTAGCTCTTCTTGCCCTACGATCAAACTCTGTATCTAGAGATTGAAGCAGATTTCATTTTCTTTAAGAGGTAAGCAGACTAGTAATGGGATAGGAAAGAAGTAATTTGGAGGGAATGCACAGGTATGAACCTCTATTTTTTTACCTCTTCCTATTTATGCAAATATTAGTTTAATTTCTTCATATTGTTTTAAAAGTATTGTTTGTGTGTTATTTTTTTAAACCGAATGTATCCTGCATTATTTAAATTTTTCTAAAATCACATTCTATGGCTTTTAACTTTATGTACACATTTTCTTGACCTTCAATGTTGTAAAATTCATTTCTCTTGACCTGCAATGTTTCCTATTGCCTACAAGCATTATCTTTATGCCATGCCTACATTTTAATGGGATCGAACATAAACCTGACAATCTCTTTTTTTCAAAAAACAACATAGGTTTACATAATACACCATTTACTATTTATCATTAATAATCAGGTGGTTAAATCTCCTTTTAATGTTTATTATAATAATGATAATATCTTTTACCATTAAAAAGCATCCTAACCCTCATACTAAGTTTATCTTTGATATTAACATTAGCCTTATTATCTTCTAGTGTTGTTAGAAATGTTTACCATAAGTCAGATCCTTGGGATTAACATTGGCATGGAGCTTAGTATAAATATTAGTATTAAAACTATATCATTGTTGATAAGATTAATTATCAACACACTCTCTTAACGCTAATGGTTTTATTTGTATTCCACCTTAGTATTACTATCCTCATTAATATGATTCTCAATATTAATATCACTATATGTTGTTTATTTTTTATTATTTTCTTCTATTAGCATTGACATTAATTGTAATACTAACATTACTCGTATGATTAATATCACCACTTGTCATGATTATTGTCATTTCTCTATCATGTTTAACATTGAATCTCCACAAAGAAATGCGGAGCAGAGGGGGAGCGAAGCAGGGGAGCTAATTTGAACTCCTCCGCTGAAAATGGCGATGGAGACCCAGATTCAGAGAACGATGAAGAGCTTGGCGTTATGGAGTTGGGTTCTGCGTTTTCTCTTTACGTTGGCCAGATTTGGCTGTGGCGGTTGTTTCTTCCATTTCCAGGCTTTCGTGATCTGCTTGTGTTGAGGAGAGCGGAAGTTTCAGCTTCGCTTCTTATAGATGGAATCCTAATGTGGATCAAAAGCGCTTTTGGTCCTAATATGGTTGCGGGGAACCAGGGTTCCTTCCGTGGACCTTTTCCTGTCTTCTTCTTGGTTGTAGTGCTATGGCCGGGCGGAAGGCATGAATGTCTCCTGCTGGTATTTGTTCGCCGCAGTGGGTGAAATATGGAAGGCGAAACATCCTATTTCATCCACGTCTTGGCATTCCTTGTGGCCATCCAGCTTGTGCTCTGTTCTAAGAGTGGGGGAGCTGTATTCCTCCTTGCTACTGTTGGCATTGGAGTTTTTGTGGTTGATGCCAAGGTTCTTGAAATGGCGCTGGGCGGGGCGGAGAGCGGGGGAAATTTGTATTCCTCTGGTGTTTGAGTCGGAGTCGATGGCGCCGACTTTGAGGATGTTGGTGACGATGCTTGGCTTGTTGCCTGATGTCTTATGGGGGCGTTTCCTGCTAATGCTCTGTCTCTTTTCTTTGGTGGGCTGGATGTTGTGACTATTTTTGTTTCTCTGAAGGGTTCTTTCTGCCACGAACTGATGCTGGTTCGACCCTCCTTATTGATGTGGTATCAATCTCAACGAATCACCAAATGCAAAAAAGTTTGAGATTTTTTAACTGGCTCACCAATTCACAACTAATAATTGATCTTTTACCTTTGCTTTTGGTAAGTTTACAACTCTTTCAAAATTTAGAGCCACCCGAACACTTTTTAAAGTCACACCGTTACATTTCTCAGTTTTAGTTCCATTATTCCCTCTTAAGTCTGTTCCTGTTAGGCTGCCAACTATTATGCAGGTTTACATATTTTTTTTCTCATTCAAAAAAATTCAAAAAACTGCTGGATAGGAATAGAGAATTTTTTTAGGCATTCCAGCAAATCCTGAAATGTTTCCTTGTAGTTTTTGCCTTCTTCCCAGATGCTGGCTGCAATGGATTTCAACTTTCTGAAAGCTTACCGACACTGCATTTTAACTTTCCCAAAGTTTTCGAGAAGTATCTGCTTGTTTGAATACCATTTTCTTTCATTTCCCTGTTTCATGTCATTTCCTTAGGAAGTCTCTTCAGAATTCAACTGAAAATATAAGCTTTGTTTCTATCCATTCTCATGAGTTATAGACGTGATTGTGCAGCCTTTTAAACGAGAACATTGGATGCGAGTTAAAATGTGTTTTGAACGGGCGGGAAGGTCTTTTTTCCATTTCTGACCAACACACTTTTGAGGAGTCTGACATACAGTTACCATTTGTAGGGCGGCTACTGGGGCAGTGTACCACATGGGGTATGGGCTATGCCAGACCATCCATGGCTAGATAGCTGTTGCCGCCGAATTGAACCATGCGGTTATATATCTTTAATTAGTTCTAAACTTCTGCAGTCCAGATCCCTGTCTTTGTTTTGAGGCCTATTTTGCGCATGCCCTTACGAGGAGATCAGGTCTGTCATTAAATCTACCATGAAATCTTTCAACTTCCTTAATTCTAGGCTCCTCCCTTTCCATCTTGAGCTCGCCTCTGCCCTGCGTCCCGACCTTTGGATCCTCTTAGACACCTGCTCTCAAACAAGAGCTTCTGGTCGACAATTTGAATTTGTAAAAAGGCAGAAGAAAAAGTTTGATGCGCTCCAACGCAAGCGACGCCCTCACTCTTCTCCGAGTTCTTTTGCTGACAACTCTCGTGAAGTCCTCCCTCCGGCCTCACACCCCCCAGCAAACATCTCACCCTGGATTCTGGAAATAAAGCAACGCCGCTCCTGCTTTCCAAACGTAGTTCTTACTATATTTTATTCCTAAGCATTATATTTAACCAAATCTGGAACATGTCAATAATGTTTACTGAGGGAGCACTATTTCTGGTATGAAATTAGCTTTTATGTGGTGTACATGGGTGCTACGCCGTCAAAAGATGATGGGAATTCGCAAAAAGAACATGCTACCTTGTACCTTGAATGCTTCAATCTGTATATGGAAGGTTATTATAATCTACTTTCATGTCTCATGAATCTAACAACTACACGAGATTATAATAACCTTCCATATACAGATTGAAGCATTTCAAGGTACGAGGTAGCAGGTTCTATTTGCGAATTCCCATCATCGTTTGGCGGCGTAGTGCCCATGTATACCACATAAAGCTAATTTCACACCAGAAATAGTGCTCCATCAGTAAACATTATTGACATTTCCAGATTTATTTAAATATAATGCTTAGGAAAAAAATATAGCAAGAACATGCTTTTTTATCCAAACTAGAAACAAAGCCACGCCACTCCTGCGTTCCAAACGTAGTTCTCCCTCTTGTCATGTTCAGTTCTCCTGTTCGACTCGCTCCAATCTTGTTCCTTCGCAAAGCACGCCAGTTCCGATGAAGTCCGCTGTTCTTCGAGCTCAAATCATGCTCCTGCGCAAGGCACGCCTGCTCTGAAGAAGTCTGCAATTTCTGCGTGCTCAAATCATCTTCATCCGCCAGGCTTGGTCCCTTTCTCATTTCGATCGGGTTCTCCTCTACATCTGTCAACTTCTTCTCCTGTTCGTCATGGCTCCCCACAAGTTTCCGCTGGTCATCAGGCTCCTCTCGACCTCTCCCTGCCAGTCGAGCTTCTTCCAAGGGCTCTCCTTCGCTGCCAGGTACGGTTGACGTCTGCCTCTCTTGTCAACGTTCTCTGAATTCTTTTCAGAATATTAATTGTGCTATGTCCTCCGATCTGTTGAATCGTTCTCGAGCCATTCAAGATCTTGTCCTTTCATCTACGCCCCTCGTTCCCGTCCTCCTTCCTTGCACGTGGCATCCCCGTCGGATTCGGTCTACCTTAGCTAAACCTCCGTATCTTCTTTTCACTCCAATCATATCATGATCTCTTCCAACTCAAGTTCCCTTCCTCTCCTCTCTAACACACTTGAACCCCTCTCACGTCAATCTATTCACAAGTGGAGGGAAAACTCGTTGTCAACCTTGTCAATAGATTCTGCAGAGAAATAGTAGTTGTGGTAATAATGTGAGGGATAAAAATGGGAGGAGTAATTCATTGAGTGGACTTCAGAAGTTCAGAGGAAACTTAGAGAAGGTGAGGAGAATAAGAGAGTAATTATAGTCTGCCCAAGTTGCACAGTATTGATGTTAATAATAAAAGGAGAACTGTTGTATCCATCATAGCTGGAATATATAGGTCAGAACTTGCTATTGATATTTTCTGGACTCAGTTAGATTTATAATTTTCATTATCTGAGTTTCAAGCTTGTCTTCTGATGTTTATATGTCTAACTAAGTTCTTTGCTGAAACTTTTGTGTGGATTCAAATTCAAAAATCATCATTATTCTATGTAACCTGGCTAGTTTCAGTCCAATCTTTTTATCCCTATGTGTCGAATAAATATCAAACAGACCATTCATTTGATTGATTATTATGACTCCTGAGATGATATTTGATGTATCAAATTTTCTAATGGCTAATTGGCTAATCAGTAATTTTTTTTTTTTAAATTTCATCGTGCAGGGAGAAGATATATTGGTGACCAGCCAATTGTAATAGGCAATTACAGTGGGAAACGGCTATCCAGCCCTTAGAATGCACTTATGGGGATGGATGGCCATACATCATAACTGTTGTTTTTCCGTTCCTCAACCAGTTAACACACCCTGCAGTTCTTTGTTCGTCAGAGATAACTGCAGTTCGTCATTTCTCAGCAACTTGACTCATCGTGTTGTAGAGACAACTTCAGTTCACTGCAACACCGTTTTGATAAAAAACGGAACTGTGGAAAAAATCAAAGCTTTGAGAGTGCTCGCGGCAAGTTTAGTCTATGTTTCCTTTTTCTCTTTTTTTGATCTCCTTTTCTTGGCGCCAATGAAGAAGATGATTTACAGAGTAGAAGAGGGTACTCAGCGCTTGCTTTTCAGCGATTAGGATGCTGGCGTAGGCTGTGCAGTTTGGCTATGAAATAGTTTGCATGCTTACTGTATGCTTCCATATTCACATATACGCATACCAGAGCATTTCAAACTATAGTATTGTTTGCAACAGACGGTCAACAGAGATCTGAAATTGAAGAGGTTGGATGTGAGAATGAATATGATGTCGAAATAAATATCAATGCATATATTAGATCTAAACTTACTATTAAATGTATCATGTGTTGATATTAAATATCTACAAAAGTCTTATAAGATGATATCAATAAGTTGCATATGCAACCAAGAATGAATGTAAATTTCTATTCCTTAACTTGAATCCTTAGACTTTTATATAGCATATGCAACTTGGGAATACATAAAAACGTAGCTATATATTGCTATTTTTGACACAAGATCTCAAATTATGGGACAAAATTAATATCACTAAAGTATGCAAGATTCTAGTGCTTTAGAGTATACTGCACCTATCTAATAGGGAACATAGAGAATGCGATTTAATAAATGATTTCATCATTCAACCACTTAAGACAAGTACCTATGTGATTGGGAAACATAATTATAACTTAAAAAGGAGAGAAATGTTCATAGGAATCTAATATAAAGAGATAGACACATATTTGTGTAAATAAAAGTTACAAGAGACATTGCATATTCATATCTACTTCAATAATTAATTCCTACTCAAAGAATTATTGTATGTTATTTTAAAAATATCATTAGAAATAATTTTTAATTGTTTTATAATCAATATGGTGACAAATAATCAAAAATAATAATAGGTCATCAAATGTGATCTTTGAGATATTTACATAATTACCTATAACATCCTAATTAGGCATGGAAACACCTAGAATATGTAGGGATCTCTACTAGACTACACCCTCTATAGAATCAACACGAATGACCTCAACCAAAATATTCATGTGAAAAGCTTAGATCAAGAATGTTGTAATAGATCTCAACAAAAAAGTTTATGAAATATAGTGAAATATAAAATATCCATAAAAAGTAAAGTAGATTAAAAAACATATAAAATTGGAAGTTAACTAAAATAGTGGAGCAAATTTGCATTCAAAAAATGTGTAGCAAAATATTGGAATATATTATAAAACACAACAATACATAGCCTTCACCATAAATTTAATCTCTACATGAACTTGTGTCATGAACCAAAGGGATTTCATTTAAGGGTTTTACTCCTTAAATTAAATAGGTGAACATGAGTGCTCAAACTATGAGAAATTGGGGTTTGATTTTGGTTGATAAACTGATAAAACATGAGGAATTGTGAGGTTTCTAAATTATATATAAATTGAATTCTTGACATGGAATCCTCACATGTTAATAATTGTTTCAAATTCTTCCTTATTATTATCATATTCAATTGAGTCCACTAATGACATCTTGAGTCATGTAAGGAAATAAGTGTGGTTTCCATTTTGAATGTTAGGGTTCTAAGATTTACATGTCAAAGGATGCAATATTATGGGATTCTAGGGATTCACATGTCAAAAGGTGTAATTACAAGAGTGACATAGGAAATTAAGAGTCACAATTTTATTTGTATAATTTTCACCTTTTAAGTTAGCATTAATATTTTTGAAGGTCCAAAGTTAAGAATTTAGGGATTAGGATACAACTTGATCCCAAGATGCAAGGGGGAGAAATGGTATATGATCCTAAGAAGGGTGAATGGAATATCTTTAAGCCAACTTGAAAGAAAATAATAAGATTTTTCTAAGAATAGTATCTGGTATAACGTCTATTAGCACTTGTACCTATAGGAGGTTCAGGGGATATTCTGATAGGAGATGAAAGGTAAATTTTAAATATATTTTAACATTGCATAATTAGTTATATAACAATATAAATCTATACGTGTTCTGAAAACAAATATGAATTTTGATTTGTATAAATAATCATTGTATCTTATAATCAATCATATACTTTTGTTGAATTTCTTCGTTTTTTTTTAAATAATTAGATTCCATTTTCCATTATATGAATAATATGATAAAATTGATTGTGGCTACATTTGCATCCCCTAAAACTAAAATTAAGATTAGTATCCATTTTGCATTGATCAAAGTTACATAAGAGTGTCTTTTTTATCTCCTCTTTTAAAGTCTTGTCATTCCAATGCATTGGAACAGAATGTTCTTAGATGAAAAAACCCTCAAGATACACCAAAATAACTACTACTAAAAATTTATGTCATGGCGAACTCCTCAGCTAAGCCCATCAAGGGTAAAGATTCTACTAAGAAGAAAAAACCTAAGGTGGTGGATCATTCCTCATCGAACTCGGGTACTTATAATGGATCTTTGATGAGGAGTGGAAAATGGATTCGAATACCAAGTATGAGTTGGTGGAGGTTCTTTCCTCCTCTCCCTCAGATTCTAACTAGCACAAGAAGAGGAAGGGGAGCTCTAAGAAGAAACCCCAAAGAAGAAATCCAAGAAATAGTGCTCATAGATGGATGGCTTTCAAACCGGGGAGGATGAGGAAGACTAGAACTTATAGTTTCAAGAAGGGAAAGGTACCAGGTGTGATTTGAGCAAAGATCATAGTGAGGGTTGAGGAGGAGGCTCATATTGTGTAGTAAAAATCCACCCAATGGGTGAAAGATCCCGTAATTGGCTCGAGTAAAGGTAAAGTGAGAGTTTCAGAGGTTTTTTGTGAAGTATATTGGGAATAAGTCAGGCAAGATCTCGTATAGCTTAGGTAATTTACATCCCCTTATGAATTTTCTTATCTAGATAAAGAACATGTGGATATGCTAAATGTATTAGATATGGAAAGGGGTGGGGCCACATGAAATTTCAAGCTTACAAAATGGGTTATGAATGAAATCAACAAAATTAATGTCAAGATTAGAAGCTTGAAAGAAAATTTTGTTAATGAAATAAAGGGACTTGCTTCATCTGAGTCTAGTGAGCTAAAAGAAAGGCTCCTTGATTTGGAGAGTTTTGTCTCTGACCTCAAGGGAGACTTTGAAGAGCACATTTAGATCATGGAGACAAAGTTTTAGGATTTGGATGATGATATCCAAAATATGTTAAAAATTAGTCACTATTCTATCAATAACAATGTAGATACTTTTAAAGTATTCATGGAAAAGCTTAAAGATTTGAGGGATGAACAATTGTATGTTGGGCATCAAGGAGGTAGTAACTTGAAAGAACCTCTAGCCAAATAAAATGGAAAAAAGGTAGCAGATGAAGAGGAAAATGACCAGAGTCCAAGGACCTGTGACAATATGAAAAAAGACCTTTGAGGAGGAGAAAAATGAGCTACTATCTATGGTTAACTTGCATTATAATCAAGAGTTGGAGGTGGAAAACACCTTGAAAAATATGAAATAGGCTCATCCTAATGTCTTTATGCTTTTGGATTCTATTCCATTGCTTTGTTGTTGTCTCATTATTTGTTGGTTGTTGTGTTTCTATTCATCTTTAGTCTCAACAATGTTTTGCTGTAAAGGGTTTTGGGTCCCTTCAAAACCTATTTTTCCAATCTTGTTTTTATCTACTGCAAGAATCAGTCGGGTATTCGTCCCCCTATACACTACAGTGTGCCTGGTAAACTTTTTTCACGTGATCGGTGGCACTGGAATGACATGCCCTCTAGTACCACAGGAACGGTGAGGAGACTAGACCTCGTGACCTCTTGCTTGCAACAAGATGCTTTAGCCAATCGAGCTAGGCCCACCGCCTCCTATTTTTCCAATCTAATCCAAACTACTACTAAATTTTTGTTTGGATTTCTCATTAGTAATAAATTGGTTCAAATAAATTTGATCCTTTGGATAAATAAAAAGAAAAGATGATAGTTATAAAAAGATCGCAATAGAACAAACACTCAATTTGGTTAATTTTATTCTTGATACTTAAGTAGGAAACTTCAACTAAGTTTTGATTCAAACCATTTGGCATTCATTTCTTGAACAACTTTAAAAATAAGAATAAATAATGGGTGTATAATTTAAATTGAATACATAATGGGTGTATAATTTAAATTGTCTACATTTTAAAAACAACCTAATCATCTATTTTTACTATAATAGAAAATAGTGTCAAATCATTTAATGAAGAATACAAATATTTAATGGAAAAAGGTTTAAAGAATTGATTAATAAATTTGAATTATACATTTTAATGAAAATATTTAGTGTTTCTAAGTATGTATTAAACTTGAGTCAAATAATTTAGTTCATCCAACTAGAAAGGAATACAATATTTTTTTGATAGAAAATTAGTATATATCATTGAAACATTATACATAAAAAATATAAAATAATTGAAATATTATACATAAAAGACATATACCTTTTCTTCTATTGTGAATTACAAAGCCTCCAACATTGCATATGTGCTAATTGTTGTATGCCTTGCCTAAAATAAGTTAAGCAAAAATCTAATTTACAAATATAATTCATAGAAAAAACAAATAAATTAGGTTATCTAAAACATGAAAAATTGCGGTGCTTGGGAAGCCCCAAATAAGTCACAAATTTCTAATTAAAAGCACTGTAAGTTTAAAATTTTAAATTTCTATGATTTCGTAAATAGATCATTTAATCTCATATGTTGAAACTATTTATGATCAATGTATTATTTGAACATTTGAAGCCTTTATAAGCTAATGACACCACTCAATATGAAAAGAAAAGAACAAGCACTAAAATATAAACACATTGAGGGGATCCTACTTTCAAAACAAAATAGAAAAAAAGTGTCATATAAGAAAATATTTAAACCCCTTAATCAAAGTAAAAATTCAAATAACAGAATTTCAAATTATAAAATTTCAAACCATAGGATCTCAACTCTTGTAATCTCAACTCTTTCAAAAAGGTTGGGAGTTCATGGGGCATGAAATTCTATTATCTTCAGAGGAATCATGGAGAAATGACAAGATCTTAAAGGAACAAAATAACACATTCATAACATTAATCCCCCAAAAGGGCATTATGTCTACCTTTGCTAATTTTAGGCCCATATCACTGTGCAACACCATTTACAATTTTTTTCCAAAGCAATCACTATGAGACTCACCAAGATCATTCCAAGAATTATCTTAGATGGATAAGGAGGCTTTGTCTTAGGCAAGGATACAACTGAAGTGGCCTTAATAGCCCATGAGACATTGTATTTTATCAAGGAAGGAAAAATCTAGGCAATGATTATCAAAATTGTCATGCTATTAAAGGCTTATGATAGATTAAATTGGAATTTCCTCTTAAACGTGCTCAAAAATTTTAGCTCTTCAAACAAAAAGTTCTGATGAACTAGCTCATTTATATCACAGACTAAGTTTTCAATCTTGGTGAACGATACTCCAACTGGCTTCTTCAACTGCTCACAAGGCATTAGACAAGGTGATCCTTTATCACCCTTCCTTTTCATTTTAATGGTAGAATCGCTAAGTTGGGTAATAGCAGGTGCAAGAGCTCAAGGTGCATGGAAAGGTATATACATTCCAAACTCAAACATTAATATGACCCACTCATTATTTGCAAATGATACACTTCTATTTGTCAAATCTAATGTCCAAGAAGCAAGAGACATTAAAATAATTTGTCAAATCTTTCCATTCTTTTTGAGTTAATCCTCACAAGATCATTGAAGTTGATATGTCGCAACCATCTGTGCCAATGCTAAATGTATTCTTTTTGAATGGAAAAACATTTTTTCCCATTAACCTCACTGAGATGATACACATCACTATCATTCCTACTTTCTTCTACAATTAACTCACTAGTACCATTTTTTCTAATTTCACAACCTTTGGCATTGAATGAAAGATTATAACCTTTATCACACATTTGACTTACACTTAGAAGGTTGTGCCTCAACCCTTCTAGATATGGTATATCACGAGTTTTTGTCTTTCCATCATCAAGACTCAAAGTACCTTTACAGGTAGTCTTAGCAACTAAGTTATTACCACAAGTTTCAACTCTTTTTGTCAAACTTCTTGAAGTGCATGAGTTTGCTCTTATCTCCACTCATGTGACTTGAACATCTACTCTCAATGATCCATAGATTCTTCTCTATCTAAGCATGTAATGTAGGTTGAACCACCATGGATTTCTTTGATCTTTATCCTTTTGATTTCTTCTAAACCTTTTGAAAGGAAAAACGAGTACATAAATGCTTCCCTAATGCAAATCAAATAGTAGAGGGGTTGAAAACCTTTATTTCAAATCTTTTAAATTTTAAAATTAACATTTAAGTTTGCACATGCATATAGTTAATTTTAGATTTAACCACATAAACCATAACACACATAGCACACAAATTTTACATGGAAAAACCCTTTTGGGAAAAAACCCACACACCAAAGCACATATCAATTGTATTACAATAAAAATCTATTACAAGCAATATTAAGAGTTTGTGCTCTTTCAAGTGTTGATTCAATGTGATACAAGTTCTTGAGTGAATATGAAAACATAAAATCTCAAAAAATTTACAATCAATCTCATACAATGCACTAAGGAATTAACATATTTATATCACTCATACATGGGCATCCAATATTTCCATGTGTCAATCCTATAGTCTTTGCATGCATGCAAACTGAAACCAACAACATGGACGAATCCCCAATGACTCAAACAACCTATTAGACATGCAATAATATGCACCATGATGCATCAACATCCAAGCACATGCAAGGCATTCAAATCCTAAAAAACAAGTAACATCACATGCAAGGAATGCCCACAGAGAAAATCAAGTTAACTATTGAATTTAAACTCATCTTTGACTTCTAGTCATTCCTAATGACAAGTCAATCTCCTTTTAGCAGCTTTCCAAAATCTTGTTGGAATTGATAACTCAAAAAAAAGACATGTAATTGTGGCATACCTTTAAGATTTTTTCATAAGCATCTCTTCCAAAATGAGTGCTAGAGTGACAAGTGGCATAATTGTGTGCCTTTTACCAAAGTTGTAAGAAGCTAACCCATAGTCAACTCACCACCAACTTTTAGCTAAGTCCTACCAATGGACACATGTCACTATCTAGCGAGTCTTTGAGAATTTTTTACAAACTCGTTTCTCCAAATGAGCGCCAAAGTGACAAGTGGCACAATATCATGTTTCTTCCTAAATCAAAAAGCGTGATTTCCTCTATTAATTGAATAATATGACATTGTTTAATTAATTCACTTTTTCACCATTTTTCAACCAACCAAATAAATTTCATTTATTTAATAGTCCTAATCTAACTTTACTCCTCTTGATTAATTAAATAACATCAATTATTTAATTATGTCACCAATTTACCCTATTCTAGGATCCTATTCCTATTGGCAAATGAGTCCTTGGTGAGCCTAGTTCCTCTAATCAAGTAAACAATCAACCATTTTATGTCAACTCAATCTCCTTTTAGCAGCTTTCCAAAATCTTGTTGGAATTGATAACTCAAAAAAATGACATGTAACAGTTGTGGCACACCTTTAAGATTTTTTCACAAGCATCTCTTCCAAAATGAGTGCCCAAGTGACAAGTGGCATAATTTTGTACCTTTTACCAAAGTTGTAAGAAGCTAACCCATAGTCAACTCACCGCCAACTTTTAGCTAAGTCCTACCAATGGACACATGTCACTATCTAGGGAGTCTTTGAGAATTTTTTACAAACTCATTTCTCCAAATGAGCACAAAAGTGACAAGTGGCACAATATCATGTTTCTTCCTAAATCAAAAAGCATAATTTCCTCTATTAATTGAATAATATGACATTGTTTAATTAATTCAATTTTTCACCATTTTTCAACCAACCAAATAAATTTCATTTATTTAATAGTCCTAATCTAACTTTATTCCTCTTGATTAATTAAATAACATCAATTATTTAATTATGTCACCAATTTACCCTATTCTAGGATCCTATTCCTATTGACGAATGAGTCCTAGGTGAGCCTAGTTCCTCTAATCAAGTAAACAATCAACCATTTTATGTCAACAAACTAACCAACACATCAAACAACCTTGAAAAGACATATGGCAAAGGATTCACGACCTTACACAGACAAGGATGTGATACAAGTGAACATAAAATTCATCAACTCCTAGAGAAAATACCAATTGAAGAATCCAAAGCCTTGGGTTAGGATATTAAGATTCCCCTCTCAACATAAGCACTCCTAAGGAATACCTAATGCTTCGTAGTGATGGTTAGATTGTCTTAGATCCTCCTCCTGATATAGGTGTCCTCCTTCCTAAAGAGCAACCCATACCTCCTATGGATAAGGATAACAAGACAAGATCATCTATGGACCTGCTTCCCTAATCCCATCTAGAGAAGTTGGTGAATCTAGCAAGTGCAAGAGGCCTTACAAGATAAAGAAACTAAAGTTCCCTTGTCCCCCACTTGAAAGTTAAAGGAGACAAGTTATTCTAAACAGAGAACTTATGACATTACCACCAATGAAAGAAAAGACGAGACTATATCCTAAAGATGCAATTGTTCTACATTATCGATACCAGAAAACTCTTAGACATAGTACTGATGAGTGTTGTGCATTCAAATTGGTATTGAGAAATTTTTACTTTCATGGCAATGATTTCCATCCAGTGATTGAATAACATGCCTTTCTTCTCCTTGTCATGTAATAGTTGTAGAATCTTAAAACATTCGCACTATTACATGTTTTACACTTATTGCAAATCATTTTCTCTAATGCAAACACCTAATTTTCCTCACTTATCTTGGCTCATTCTTGTCTTGCACAAAATGGAGGCAAGAATTTCATAGCCTTGTCCTAGTAATGCATTTGTCATTGTCCCTTTGGCTAGTTGTCTGCCCTTTGTTTATACCGACCGAGATTGGGAGGCAAACAACCTACTTTAGGTTGACTCACCTGTGCCTTACTAGTCTTTCATTTTTCTTTATGATTGCATGTACATAATGTGATCCCCTGTGACGTTTCATTTGATGTTTCTCTCTTTTAGTGCATTCTTCTACATGTACCTTCATTTTTCTCTATGTCGTAGTCATTTTCCATTTGTCTTTTGTTTTCCTTTTTGGGGATGACACAAGGCATCAAAACATTTAGGTCTCTTCCATGTTGACCCAAAAGCTTTGTCTTTGTCTTTTTTCATTTGTCTTGTGTTTTCCTTTTAGGGATGATGCAAGGCGTCAAGACATTTAGGTCTCTTCCATGTTGACCCAGAAGCTTTGTCTTTCTCTTTTTCATTTGTCTTGTGTTTTCCTTTTGGGGATGATGCAATGCGTCGAAACATTTAGGTCTCTTCCATGTTGACCCGAAAGGCTTTTTCTTTGTTTTCACTCTCTTTGTGTCATTCTTCCAGTTCTATGAGTATTTGGGGAATGTTGGCAGTTCCATGCTCTATGAAAACATTATAGCATAGACATACTGACCCCAAATCCATAGATCCCTTATGTATTTGTGGGGGCAACCCTTCCTTCCTATTTCATGATATAGTTTACTTCAAAAACATATGACTTGGCATAGGGTTTTTTGAGGAAAGCTCTCATGTCTTAGATTAAAAACATTGGGTACTTTAAAGCAATTGTTCATAGTGATGGTGTAGCAACCACTTTAAAGTGGGGGAATACATGGATAACATCTTTTGGAAAAAAAATTATGGTGTGATTTTTCTTTTTTCTTGTGATGTGTATGCTTCTTGGTGGTGTGGTTGGGTTTGATGTCATCCAAGAGTGTACGATCTACTAACATGGCATGATGCTAATGAGGGATCCTATAGGAAACAATCTAACACTTTTGACTTGTCTTCTCTTGGAGACATTAGCTCCTGCACAATTCTCCCTAAGAGGAAGACCATTACACAAACAAAGAAAAATCCCCTTTAACAATTTTTTTAAATGATATTCAAAAGAATTTACAAAAATCATTTGCATTGTGGTGCCTTATTGAAGTTATCAGGAGGATAGCTTGTGCATGGTTAGTATGATGGGAAGTCAATACACTGGCATGAATTTCTCATTATATGGTGAGAAGCTGATACACTGGCATGACTTCCTCACTAGACCACTTTGTTGGGACAACTCACCTAGTGGACAGACTGAGGTTCCACTACCCTAGAGTGAGAAGCATATGTTATGGACAAACAATCTTGTTCTACAATACGCTGGAATGGTTGTGCTTGATCCTTTGTTTTTGTTTATCTTTCATAGCCTTTGATAGGGTATGATCATGTATCTTTGTTATTATTGCATACTTAAGTGTCTTGGATGTTTACTTTAGTGTGAGTTTGACATGGGGTCATCCTCTCACTAAAGTGAGGGAAAAATGTAGTAACTAGAAAAGTAGGCCTTATCCCAAGTTACCTTGTTTGATAATTGACATTAAAATTGAACTAATGATGTCTTGGAGTGGTGTTGTAATATGTTGTAAACATTCACACTATTCTATTACCTTTATTTGACTAAAAAAGTCCTTAATTGATCCTTTGCAAGGGTGTTATAAAGTGTTGTAACACACTTTCACACTTTTCTAGGATGTATTTGCTTAATTAAGCCTTATGGGCCCCTTTCTGAATAAAATGTACATAGTGTGTACCTTATTTAGGTGTTGTAAAGTGTTGTAACACACTTTCAAATTTATCTAGGATGGTCTTAATTACTTGTGGTTGATTGGATTTAATTAGCCCTTTTCATTCAAATTTAACCCTTAATTTTGACACCTCTCAAAGATCTATCCCAACACTCATAATTTAATTAATAAAATAATTCATTTTGCAAGGTTTGGTCTTGGAAAATGGTGCTAGGACCCATTCACCCTAGGTGGCGAATAGGTCCTCCCTTAACAGGACCCCTTTTTTAGTTGATTTGGAATGGATTTTTAGCCTTCTTTCAATTCCCTGGGGTTAGGTCCTAGTAAACTAAGCCAGGACCCTTTCGCCCTTGGTGGAAAATGGGTCCTCCCTTAATGAGACACCCCTTTTTGAATTTCATTATGGCAGGAATTTAATAATGTTTCTTTCCAGATCTGGTGTCGCCCTTAATTGTTTGAATTCTAGGGTTAATCTCCTAATTTAGTACAAAAAAGGGGTTAATTCACCTAGTTTCCTCCTAAGCAATCTTAAACTTTCAAACACTCATTCATTATAACAAATTGGAGTTCACAAGACCATTGAAAGAGCATTCATAAAGCATTTCAAGGTAGGATTTCAAGGTTTATTGCAAGAATTCAAGGTCATTCTATCATGTCAAGGGTTTGATGCATGCATGCATGTTGTTGACCTATGATTGTGAGCGTAGCATTGAAGATCTATTACAAGCATTGTTTCAAATTATATTCAAGGGTCAAAATCTACATTATTCATGACCACTTTATGTTAGTTTGTAGATTTACATTACAAGACATCATCCAAGGTATCTACATTGCTTTATTTCATGTTTCATGCATCAATTTCCTTATTTCATCAATTGGTTTAATTACCTAAAAGGAGTTTGACCAAGGAAAACCCATGTCCACTAACAATCAACAAGTTTTTCTGCCCTTTAGTGTGTGATTGTAGATTTAAAAGTTGAAGATCAAGTGGAGCAAGTTTGGAGCAAAGTTGTCAAGTTGCAAAAATCGGCATTCAAAGTGCAAAATCAAGGAATCAAAGCTACAAAATTGCATACATACTTTCTGTAGACATGCAAAATTGACATCATGCATATTTAACTAATCATATTCGGTTGTCAATTAAATAAACCAAGGTATTTAAATTGAATAAATTAACTTTAGTTAATTTAAGCCTATCATCATCCTTTTAATTAAATAAATCAAACCTTTATTTAATTAAATATGAAATCACCTTTCATCTCCCTTTGATTTAATTTAAATCCCTAGATCTAAGTCAAATGGGTCAAAACATCTAATCATCATCTAAATTAATCTAATCTAACCACCCATCACATCCTCTAGTTTTTCCCACTTGCACCAATAAAGCATTTTAATTCATTTATTAAAATCAACATTTTCCCTCAATAAAGCATCTTTTGAGAATATTGCTCAAGTTTGAATTTGAAAGAAAGTTGACTTGTCCCTTCCAACATGGCAATAAATCCCCTCTTACATGTCCCCCACTTGGCATTAAATTCTCTTTTTCTCCCCCAACAAGCCAAATTTGAATTTAAAAAAGGCCAACCAATCTCATTTATTGGCACATTGACCAAAACTTGCACATTCCTCAACCACCCACAAGGTGACAAGCGGCTTCATCTCATTGGAAAAAACTTTATCCCACATTGATCCCTTTTGAGCACTCTTAGCATTTGAGAATCTATAAATAGAGGCTTCATTCTTCAACAAATCATCCACAATCCTCATGCAAAGTTACTCTCTTCAATGGAGAACTAATTTTATCCACTCCACAATCTGAATATCTATCTTAACAACTTCACAACTTGATTCACAATCTTCATAGCATTTTCATATCATGGAGCTTAGCAAGGATTGGGAAAGGGCTTCTTTCCACAAAAGCACCAATCCAATATGAGATAGAGTTGGCATCATGTTTTTATGTGCTTTTTCTTTAGTTATCTTGTTATTTGTTTGCATTTTAAAACATGTTGGATTATCTCATATGGATGTGAATATTTACTTTGTTGCTAATGATGTGTGTTGGAATTTTAGCCATTTGCAGATTTAGCATCCACAAAATGGTGCTGGAGGGAGGGCTGATTCGATTCTAGATCTCTAATGATTACTATTGCACACGACAACATGCTTGTCATTCTTTCTTAAATCATCGGATCTTTTATTGCATCCATTTCAAATAATACTTTGGTAGTATTCAAAAGCATTGATATTGTTTGCAGTTTAGTACTAATTGATGTTTCAATCTCCTCATACATGGTAAAACTGATCGATCTCTTTTGAAAAGCACATTTGAATGTCAATAAAAGATTAGCCTTTCCTATTTAATTATAGCAGTCTCAGGAACTTTCTGTTGAATTAGAAAAAAAAGAAAAATAATAAATAAGTTTGATATACTTTATGGGGCGCATTGATTTGGAATTTGTGCTTAAGGCGTCATATCAAATATAATGTTCCTTGTATACCCTCTACATTTTGGTGCTGAAGTGATTAACGTAAAATCAAAGCACTATTTTGAATGTTTATATCTTGTGCAGATTTATCAAAATGGCTCTTTTAATCTTTTTTACTATCATGTGACATTTTATGTGAAGGTTTGTACTCTTTTAGGTGGTTGCACGTTCTTGCAATAATTCTCTGTTCTATTATGCGATCATGTTCTTAAATGATAATACATTGGAAAATTTGGTGCAGATGTTTTGTCAAAAGAAGAAAAAAAAATCAGTATCAAATCTATTTGGCACCTACTCATCATTGACATACCTACTGCTATTTTGTACTTATTGTGCTAAAGTTTCTTTGTCCCATCAAATCTCCACCATTTTTTTTAGTCACTGACCAGTGCATAAACCAAAAAAAGAAATGAAGCCATATTCTGCAAAGCGGTTTAGAATGAAGTGACTTTTGTCCATTCATAGAAACCACTTGGTTTTAGTATAGCCTCCATGATTGTTTTACTGGTTTTTGTCGATTGAAAAGTAGTTTGGGGTTTGAACTCGTAAAGGATGGGTATTCTATTCTATCTAAAATGAATCTGATTGGAAAGGTATTACTTATAGTAATCACTAAGAAGTTGACAATATAAGAAATCTCCTTGACTTGAGTTTGAAGGCATCCATTTAGAGAAATCTACATCCATTTTTGGATAGCTCTTACAGAAACACGTTACTCTGCGAATGGAGAAGAGCACATTATCAAACAACCATTTGTTTCCAGCTGCAGCGGTGGGCCAAAGATTTGGTGATTGCATCAAACACTTTTCAAACTCACTAAAGTGGTGAGGATTTCCAAAAATCTCATGTTGATTTATTCTTGTAATGGCTGTGCAAAGGAACATCATAATGAGGGTGGCCTCCACTTTACATCTATGACTCATAGGTATTTGTTATTTTACCTAGTGTCCCCTAGAAAAACACCTTCTT
>VDFB02104556.1:0-22938 GCA_007258455.2 Sequoia sempervirens | reverse complement strand
TTGTGTTGAATTCTCACTTTGTGTCCATTGTGTTCTTATGTCATTTTGGGCATTGCTTTGTAATCATTTGAAAGTTGAGAAAGATTGCTAGAGAGAGCTTCAATTAATATATTTTCAGACTTTGTGCTGTCAATATTGAAGATTGAATTCATAAATTAGAAGTGCAGAAGAATTACAAGTCTTTGTGCTCGTGACGATTCCAATTCATAGAAGTAAATAGATACATCATATTTTCAGACTTTGTGCTGTTTTATGCTGCATATCATCATTAGAATTATCTTACAAAAGGGTAGATAGGATTGCTGATTTTCAAGATTTTGCGCTTGAGGTTGTTTTCCCATCCCAAAGAAAGTGACGGAAGTCTTTGAGCTTTCAGGAAACTTCATTTCTTTCCATTGATTTTATTACAAACTACTGTAAGAGTTTTATTTAGAAGTTAATCCTGCTTTTTCTGAAAAGAGAAAAGAGTTTAGTCTTTCCTAAAACAAGAGAGATTATCGTTCCACCCATATTTGTTTTCAGTTATTTAGATAGGGGGAGCCTTCCCTTAAATAGGAGAGTTTAACTCACACACTGTGTTGAAATTACCATTTTGCTAAACCTTCTTAGTTTACAAAATATTCAACCAACACAATATGCCTCAATGAAGGCCAAGTTATTGTGGGGTAATTTAGTTGTAAGGTGTGCAAGTTTGTGCCCATAAAAGATTCTATAACATAGATTAAATCAACCAAGATTTTTATCCTAATTTTACTTCCAAGCTTGGTCAAAGATCAAAACCCAAGAGTACAGGAAAAAATTAATTATAAGGTAAATGAACCGATGTGGACAGTTTAATGATTTAGTTGCAACCAATGTGGACACTTAAAAGATTGTTGTCATAAATGGAGGACATAAGGAGAAATTCACATGTGAATTTTTCTAACCCTAAGAATGGCATCGGTTTCTATGAAATTTATGTGTTTCACTAAGAAGGGATGTCATGTCCCTTTTTTGAAAACTATGGAATAATTAAATAATTAATTTAAGCTATCAAGAAAAGTAACTTGTATTAAAAGACAACTTTATTAATTATTTAAAGAGGTTGATATAAGTCATTAAATAAAGTGTCACTAGGCCAAGGTACAAAAATGAAATATACCGAGCCAATTTTTTCAATTTTCAATTACAACGAGCAGAGCAATACACAATCGTTAGGGTTAGCTCTTAAACCAAACGATGCGGAATTCAACTCTAACCAAGAATGTATACCAGGATCCCGAGTTGGGCAAGGTGTGAACATATGGTCAGAGGATCTCAATGCAATACTGATAAAGGAACTCTAACCAAGAATGCGTCGGAGAACGATGAGCATGTAGTCAGAGGATCCGTACCAACTATTATGCTGAAGTAACTCGACGTCAAGAATGTGCTTTCCAACCCGAGATGGAATTGGAGCTACCATATGACGGAGATGCTAAGTATTACAATGCAATAAAGAGAAGAAGTAAGATTGCTGACAGTACTACTGTTCAGCTTACAATAATTAGAGATTTGCCTGCCAAATACATAGAATAAGAAAGTCTAACCATGCTGCAATATAGTATAATGTCTCCACAATGATCACAAAGACTTTCAACCATACCCAACTCAAATGATAGACTTTACGCAAGCTGATATGACAGAACAGCAACTTAATATGCATAACCAGCAACCCTAGAATCCACTAAAATGCTCACAACTCACTCAATCCTCAACCAAAAGACCTCAAACGAGATGCATTATCTTCCTAACATGATGGCGCCCAAGTAAGAACCTTGAAATGACTCCAATCTGCTGTATTTATTTTTGCACGAATCCCAATGCAAGTATAGAATGGTACGGCTACAAGGGAAGGGCGATTTTGCTCTATAAAATAAATGACTTCATTAAAAATTCCCAAACTTCTCAGAGAAGGGCGCCCTTAACTAGCAAATGCATGGGTAAACTACCCAGAACCAGAATAAAATCACACAAGGAGTTATGAGTCAAAACTTCAATCTGCAACACACTCCAGCAACTCCATATTTTTGATTAATTTGCAAATAACTGAATTACAACTGTTTAAACAACAACTACAATGCAAAACTCAATGGCTACAATGCAAAACTCACTACAAAATCCACTCAATAAGCAAACCTCTCCACTAGGTGCTATCTCTCAAGCATGAAGTTGAGCCAAGGCTAGGAGGCATTCATTCCTCGAAGCAGTCCAGCACCATTTCGGTAGCATAACATTACTCAAGATATCAAATGCCCAAATGAAGACCCAAGACTTCCTTTTATAATTTTGTGAAGACCCCTCCAGAAGCTTCTAGAAACCCTAATTCTTTTCCCTCCAAGAAATGGCGTCACTTTTCTTCGAGGCTTCATTTTTGACTTTTTAATGAAATTCATCTCTTCAAGATAGGCGTCCAACTTAAAGCTTCAATTTTGACCTTAATAAATATAAAATTACCTCAATGAGGCGCCACCCCTTAAAGACCACCTTTTTAACACAACATTAAGTTATGAGACTAGGCCAAGGGGGTATTATAACATTAAAATATAACATTGTTTAAATGAAATGAACTTATCTTCTCCAAAAATGCATCCCAAGGCCAAAATTGAACAAACCAACTGAGTCGACTGAAGAGGAAAGCCAACTGTGCCGAGAACGACATGACCACTGCCAAAAATAGAATTTACTAAAAATAGTAAATTCCTGAAGGTGCTCGGAATGCCAAGAAAAACACACCACTGCGAAGCTCTCTGAAAACCCAGAAAGAATCCGCTATTCAATCATCAATTCACGAGCAATAGCAACCCCCAAAACACGAAACCCTAATTTCACCTTCCGAGTAGCCTACGGGTCTCTGGAATAGGCCAACGGTCAACTGAAAAGATCATGCTCGAGAAGGGGACATTACGATTGGTAAAAATGACATTTTATTATTTTTTAATAATCTTGAGGGAATAATTGTTAAAAACAAAAAATAATATTATTTTGTTTCCTTGAAAAAGTCATAAATTGAGTATTTCAGAAAAACCTCTCAATGTTTTTTGAAACAATTTTATTTTCTCAAGAATGAACATGTGTTCTTTTCCTGAAGTCGAAAACTCTCTAGATTTGTAAAGGTTTGAAGATGAAAACCCTCCTACTTTTCAACACAATTCCATTTCGTCAAGCAATGATTTCTAGATTTCCAATTTTTAGTGTTATGTGAATATTCAGTTATTCTGATTTTGGGTTGTGCTTTTATGAAGGTTTTCAGAATCTCAGTGGTTTGTGGGGTGAAATATTCAGAAAATACATAAGAATAGTTGGCTATTTGCAATTTGTGTTGTTTTCAGTTGGTGTGGAGTTTCCTGTCGATTTATGAGATGATTTTATGTTAATGATTTTAAGTATGTATGGAGGATTGAGTCTCCAATGATTAAGATTAATAATTATTAATCATTTACAATGGCTGGCTGTTCCTAACCCAACCGTACCACATATTTGCTATTTTTGCAGCTGAATTTTTTTTTGTGTGCTGCTGTACCTAATCACAGCCTTTGATTATTAATTTAAGAGGCTCTATCCTCTCTCTCCTAGCTGCTCCACATCATATTTTGAAATTTTATTGCACATCAATAAGGATTAATATTTCATGAAAAAGGGAGTGATTCCTTTCAAGGAAAGTATTTAATAATATAATAAAGTTTAATTTCCTGTTGTGTGGGAGTAATAAGCTAAGTAGCTGAATCATCACCCTTTGGCTAATGACTCCGGGTACGAAACATACTGGGTACAGAATCAGGTACGAATCACTCTGGAAACGCATAGGAATCATTTTTTGCTGCCTGGAATTGATTCTAAGTTTGCCATCATGTTTCCGAGCGATTCCAAAGGTGATGTGGCGATTCCAGGACATTTTTTTGACTGTTTCCAGCAGGTTTTTGACTTTTTGAAAGTCAAAAGAAGTGAAAACAAAGGAAAAAATCCCCCAACAGGTGGATTATTATTGTTTGTTTTTTTTGTGCTGCACAAAGGCAGAGAGAACAGTTTTATACTTTATCAAATTAATCTGTTATCATTTGAAAAAATTCATATCATCGTTTTATGAATATTGAATTAACTCAATGAAAACAGAAGAAATGTACTAACACCCTCACTAAAGGCCATACTCTAAGTTGGATATTAGAGAGTAATATAATAATATTAATTTTAGGAGGCACAAATTTTCCTGAATTTTGGGGACAGCAGGGGATACTTTGAAATATAATAATATAATGCAAACAATATTATTTTTTGATATTTTGACCCATGCTCCAATTAATATATTATATTATTATATACTTAATATATTATCATTATTATATTATCTAAGTTACCGATTCGTCAATATAAGCCTCCGGATACAATACGATACGATTCGGATTCGCAATTCGGATTCGGTACGCCCCAAATTCGGCCAGGATTCGAAAATGGCACTGTGGATACGTTTCAGATTCGTGGCTTCACTGCGGATTCGTCCAGGATACGGCGCGACGAATCCGAGTAGAATCCGCGATGTTTTTTCATGTCAAAACACCCAGTCTGCATAAAAACGTGTTTTTTTTATCATTTTTTATTATTTTTTTGACTGGATGTTGACTTCTAAACATTTTAATATTCATTGCAACCCTAATTTCGACCTCCAAACACACTAAATAGGTAAAAACAATCTCATTTAACAATTTGTGAATGAAAAACGAGTTTTTTTGCCTCCATTGCTGAACTTGCTCTCTTGCTTGCACAAGCTCGAATAGACTTGAAGGCTGATCGTTGGTTGTTCAAGGTTGATTGTTGTGCTATTCCTAAGCACTTGCAAGTGTTTGCCAAGATTCAAGAAGATTGTAGAGCAAGATTTGTTCAAAAGAGGTAGGTTTCTTTGAAGTTTTTTGATTTTTTTCTTACATTTTTTTTAAGTTTAACAAATGAACTATTTTGTTTTGTTTTTATTGTTTTACTTTTGTTGATTGTTCTCATTCTTTTAAGTTTTTTAGTTTCAAATTTCAATACCAAAATTATTTCAATCTGTTGTGCCTTGGCCCTTAGGTATTACAATGGCATCTGCTTCTAACTCAGGCCAATCTCGTTTCAAAATAAATGCAACCTCTCCCCTTTGGAAATATGTAGAAATGGTTCAACAATGTCTAGGTGGTGGAGTATTTATTTGGATTTGTGGTCATTGCAAAATTCAATACACGAGCTCATACAGTCGAGTGAAAGCCCACTTGTGTAGGATCCCTGATATTGGCATCAAACCTTGTCCGGGACCTCCAGAAGGTGATGGCAAAGGCCTTGCAGATGACATAGTGTTGAAATATATTGCTGAGCAAGAAAAAGCAGATCAAAAAGCTGTTAGTCTTAAAAAAAGCCATCCTTTGAGGAAAGGATCTCAATCCATGAAACCCCCTACACCACCTACTTATATTCCACCTACAGAAAGCCATCCATTTATGAACATCCCTCAAGAGCAAACCGTGCCCTCATCAAATAAAAGATCTAAGGGACCGTTGGAAGTTTCATTTCAGAATGAGGCAAGAGAGATTGCTGATCAAGACATAGCAAGATGTGTCTATGCCAATGGATTGGCATTCAACGTTGTTCGTTCACCATATTGGCAAAAAATGGTGAAATCTATTAATGAGGCTCCAAAGGGGTATAAGGGCCCAAGTTTTGAGAAGGTGCATTGCACCTTATTGGAGAAAGAGGTGAAACATGTAGTAGACTCTTTGAAGCCCATAAGGGATTCATGGATTGAAACAAGGGTGACCATCGTTTCTGATGGATGGAAAGATGCAAAAATTTGCCCATTGATCAATGTTATTGCCGTGTCCCCTAAAGGGGCAATGTTTTTGAGAGCAGTGGATTGTGAGGGACAGGTGAAAGATGGTCCATTTATTGCTAACATCCTTTGCCAAGCCATTGAAGAAGTGGGCCATCAAAATGTTGTGCAAGTTGTAACCGACAATGCTAAAAATTGTAGGGCTGCTAGGTTATTGATTGAGGAGAAGTATCCACACATTTTTTGGACACCTTGTGCTGTCCACTCCCTCAATCTAATGCTACAAAAAATTGGATCCAAAATTGAGTAGATCAAACAGGTGTATGCTGAGGGCGAAGACATCCAGATGTTTGTCACCAACCACCATATGACACAAGGAATATTTAGACAATTCTCAAAATTGGAATTGTTGTAGGTAAGTTAATTCTCAATATTCTTAAATTTTTAGTTTTCTTTTAATTTTAAATTTTGATTTTGTAAATTTAAATTACATTTTAATTTTTATTTTGATTTCCAAACAAGTTGCAGAGACCCGTTTTGCCTCCAACACAATTGTGTTGAGACGACTTATAAAGGTTCGTGAGGCACTTTGTGCCATGGTAATCAGCCCTAATTGGGCCATATGGAAGCAATCTAGCAATGAAAGGGCAAATAGGATCAGGCAAAGGATCCTAGATGATTGTTGGTGGGATCGTGTTGAGTACCTGGTCAGTTTCACTGAGCCTATACTGAGCATGATCCGTTACACAGACATGGATAGACCTTGTTTGGGAGAAGTATATGATGGTATCGACTCAATGATTGAGAAGATGAAAACCATCATCAATGCAAAAGAGGAAGATCCTGATGAAAAGTTCTTCAAAGAGCTACAGGAAATCATGGTTGATAGATGGAACAAAATGACCACTCCATTGCATCTTCTTGCTTTTGCATTGAGTCCCAAATATTATAGTCCTGAGCTTCTTTCTGTTACATCAAGAGTTGCTCCATATAGGGATGTTGAAGTGGCTCAAGGGTACAAGGCAGCAATTCGGAGACTCTTCACTGATCGTGACCAACGTGATCGAGTGAGGGCTGAGTTCATGGCTTTTGCATGCTCCGGTAGTGTTGCTCAGAATCTTGATGCTCTTCGAGACAAGTACAGGGTAGATGGTCATAGTTGGTGGTACTTCCATGGGCAAGAATACATGCACATCCAACCAATTGCAATAAAAATCTTATCCCAAGTAAGTTTTATATTTTGTAATTTTAATTTTAATTTATAATTTTATATTAATTAATAATTTTGTTTAGTTAAATTTTGTAACTCTCTTAACTATTTAATTTGGTCTTGACTCTTAATAGGTTGCTAGTTCATCTTCTTCAGAGAGGAATTGGAGCACATACTCCTTCATCCACTCAATAAAACGCAATAGGCTGCATTCAAAAAAGGCAGAGGACTTGGTGTATGTGCATTCAAACTTGCGCCTCCTTACACACAAGCAAAGTTCCTACAAAGAAGGAGACACAAGGAGGTGGGATATTGAGCCAAAGCAGCTTGACTTGGATGCTTCCACAAGTCACTTAGCTGCACTTGATATTGATGATGAGTATGAGCCTGGAGCAGCTACTGATCGTGAGAGTGGTAGTGTCAGTGCTACTGCTACTGCTAGTGGCAGTGCTTGTGCGAGTGCCACGAATGCTATTTGTGGTTCTACGCAAAATGTAGCATCTAATAATGCTAGTTTGTTTGATAATGATGACCCATATGATTCAGATTGATCAATGATCAATAATGGCTGATTGTAAACGTTTGACATTTTATGTTTGAACTTTAATTTATAATTTTATATCATGACAATCGAGTAATCACTAATATTTTAATATTTGACTTAGTGACTATGAAAGTGGTGATGTATTTTTGCTATGTTATTAGACTATTAATATGGTGGTGTATTCTGAACTTAATTACTGCTGCAAATATGTATATATTTCTGATTTTTATATGTTTTTTGTATTGCCGTACCCAACCCCAAAAAAAATTTTTTGCCGAATCCCGTACCGGATTCTCGTACCCGTACCCGAATCCAAAAACGAATCGGTAACTTAGTATATTATTATTAATATTATATTATTATATTTTTATTATAATACTAATTTTATATACTTTGATATATAATAAAATGGGAGAATTATATACCCTTTGAATTATTATATTTTAAATTTGTATATTATATAATTATTATATATTATATTATCATGAATATATATATATATAATTTTTATATGTTTTTTGTATGGACGTACCTGTACCATACCCAACCCCAAATTTTTTTGTCATACCAACGTATCATACCCACATACCCGATTCCGATTCCAATTCTAATTCAGTAACTTAGGTAATAAGGGATCACAGCATTCTTAGCTGCTATTTATTAATCATAATAATGGATATGGGAGGCCCCTCAGTGATCATCCCTTGTCAGGAATAGCTATCAAAAAGGCGCACTGGACAAGTATGCTCCCTCTATACTCAGTATTCACTCTGCTTTTGAACAGCCATCAACTCCTTTTAATAAGAAGTTATACCACTCACAATGGTTGAAATTTAGGATGATATCTGTTGTACCCAAAATATTTTTTTTCTTCATTAAGGCATTTTGATAAAAATGGTCAAAATCTTGTAAACTTGTCAAAAGTCAAACAAAGTCAAAGTCTCTAAAAATGGCAATTTGCTATTCTTAGAAATCTCTGAATGACAAACGAATCGTGAGGTTTTTCTGGGTTTATTGTCTAGAGGATACTGGCAAAATTTTGAAAATTTTGAAATTAGGGTTTCAGGCCCCTATTTTTAGAAAAACCCAAAAAATAGGATCTTTCCACAAATGGCTCAAAATGATTTTGATTGGTTGATTTCACTTTATAATCACATTGGTCCAGTCAGAATCATGAAATAGTCAATTTAGCTTTGGTGGGTCTATTTCACATTTTCAAGAGAACAGTTAGGACCTCTGAGGTCATCAATGGAGGATGGCTAGATACCAGGTGTCAAAATCTAAGCTTCAAACGCTTCACAGAAGAATCTATGGTGAAAGATGCTCGAAAAATGGCGAACAACAAAGGGGAATTTCAAAAGATGAAAATTGCGGAAAATAAACGAAGTCTGGAGATGGACGCCTTACCTCAAAGAGAGTGTCTACGCTTCAATGCCTTAGAATATTTTTCAATTTTTGTTTGTTACACACACAACGCAGTCAATGTATTCGCGTCATCAACAAAGATGCTCAACACAATCAACGTAGTCAACACAGTGAATGCGAAGCGCGAGAGTAAAATCATTGAAAATGACTACCAACTGGAGCCAAAAGCACCCCTACAGGCCAGGGGCGCCTATAAATTCAAGGGTCCAAATGCAACTATTGGGATTTGCAATTTTGGGGGTTCTCCTCAGAATTCTTCGAGCTTCGCGATAAATTCAGCATCCAAATCACAAGATTGTCCAAATACTCACAAACGAAGATCAAACCGAAAGTGTTGAAATTTAGCAAACTTAAAATTGATGAAGTCTGAAGAGCAAAAGTGCCCTTTCGAGCCAGGGACGCCCAAGAATTAAAGCATTCAGAAGTTATTTTTAGAGTTTGCAACCTCCAAGAAACCCATCCCGGTTTTGATCTAGCTCCGTAGTGAATCCATCTGCCAGCTCAGAAGACCTGTCAAACGTCGACAAATGAAGATCGAACGGACACCCAAAACAAAGGAAAAGTTGAAAACCATGAAAATTGGCTAACACTGAGTAGAAATGCACCCTGCTAGCAAAAGGCGCCCAACCTTTTGGAGTACCAAATACAACTTTCAAGTTTCACAACTCCCAAGAAGTCCTTCCCAGTTACGATCAAGCTTTGCGATGAGTCCGTTAGCAAGTTCACCGAAGCAGTCAAACATCCAGCAATGAAGATCAAACTAGAGCATTTCATCAAAGGTTACAAATTGAAAATTGTCTCGGAAACACAAAAGCGCCCCTACAGGCCAGGGGCACTTAGGAACTTGAGCATCCTAAAACAGTTTTCAAAGCTTGCGAAGCCAATCCTTTCTGGAATTCTTCCAGCTTCACAATGGAGTCAAACATCCAATCCGCGAGAATCATCAATCACCGACAACTACAGATTGAAACACGAGAAGTCAAATTGAAGAAATTGAAAATCATCTGAAAATTGGTTAACACTAGCAAACAAAAGCACCTTATCTCAAGAAGGCACCCAAAAATTCAAGCCACCAAAATCAATTTTCAGGGTTTGCAGCTTCTAAGAACATCTCCTCAGATTTGATCATGCTCTGCAATGAATCTGTCAACCAAACCTTGGGATCAATCAAACATCTGGAATCAAGGATCAAACTGAGGCAATTTATCAAAGAAAATTTGAAAATCTTCAAAAATATTCTAACACTGGCAAGGTGGCGTCCAAGTCAACTCTAGTTACAGATTTTGAAGACTTTCTCATGTCTTAGTCACCCAAATTTTGGGGGATTCTTTCAATTAATAGCTAATCACGCTAGATAACTCCTTCATTCATGGTTTTTCACCAGTTGATTGATGCTTCCACGTCCAAGTCTGTTTATCAAGCATTTGGGCATCCTTTTTCATTATTCTTGTAGGTTGACTTCAAATGCCAAACAAAATTTTTTATTCTTTGCAGCATCTGAAGGGTCAAACAATGGGGATTTTCAACGTTCTTCGTATTTTCAAGATCAAGTTGCACAGAAGGACGTCTTTCCAGACATCATATCTCCAGGCATTAGTTTTCAGAGGCAGCAGTTAATAATCTTCAGCTTCTAGCATTTTGGATTCTCTTCGTTTTCAATCTTCTTCAAGATTGGAAATTTTTCCCACAACTTCTTCTACCTCTATCTTAGGTTTTCTTGCATGTTGAACGAAAATCAATCTTTTCACAAATGTGGCCTTCTGGGTTCATTCAGCACAAGATTGGCCACAAAACCCAAGTGCCAGTCTTTTCCAGAAAAGTTGCCCCATTGCCTCCATTTTTTAGTGTGTTGTACCCAAAATTAAAATTTTTGCTACATTTAAGCATTTTGAAAAATGGTAAAAGTATTGTAGAAATTGTTAAAAAGATCAGAAAATGGAAATTTGCATGTCACTCATGATGGTTAAAAACTCAAATTTTCAAAATTTGGCGATCTAGGTCTCTTCAAAGCAACATTGTCTACAAAACCCAATACAGGCGATCTTAGTTTTCCGGGCTACTTTATAGGAAAATTTTTTAAAATACAATATTTCTAAAACTAGTCTTTTTATGGGTTTTTCTAGGTTTCTTCCCAAATGGATACTGGCAAAATTTTCTAGAAAATATAAAGTTGTTAAAAATAGAATTTTTATTTCCAGAGGTCAAACTGATTTTGATAGGTTGAAAATACTTTTGCATCAGGCTAGTCCAATCAAAATCGCCAAAAGATCATTTTTTCTCTGGTGGATCAATTCTACTTTTTTCAGAAGCTAAATCAAAAGCTCCAAGGTCATCAATGGAGGATGGTCAACTACCAGGTGTCAGATTCAAGGTCTCAAACACTACACAGATGGAGAAATGGCGAACGATGCTCGAGGAACGAGGAACGAAGGAGGGGAATCTGAAATCTTGAAAAAGGTGAAAATTTGTCCAACACTGGGAATGCTAGGCACCCCTGTCCAATCAAGGCACCTAGCTAACTTTTCCTTAGCCATTTTCCAGTCTCTGGCATGAGGTGAATGCTGCAACGGCAAGCATAAACCAGTGAACGTGGAAAGCAAAAAGAAAGTTGAAAAATGAAGTAAAAACACTAACTTTGCATAGTAAAAGTGCCCCTGCTACCCAGGCGCGCCCATCTTTTAAAGGCCTCAGATGTTGTTTCTAGGGTTTATTCTTCCAAGACATTGTTGCTTAGAATCCTTCCGGCTTCGCAATGAATCTAATTTGCCTATCCTTTTGTTCAGCTAAGAGCACAAGGTTATAAAACTCAAGCATCGTAGCTAAGATTTTCTGTTTTAGGAGTTCAACTACAACTAAACCTACTCTAATGACGTATATAACTTCTCAAGTAAACGCATAACAAGAGAGTTAGAAATGGACAAGGAAGGATTCTCTAACATAAATACTTAAATAAACTTTTCTCCCAACGCACATCTACTTACTTTCAATGCAAGCTGAAATAAAGATTATATAAGCATAACACAATAAACGGAAATCTGAGACTTTATATAAGGGCAGCAAAGCAAGCACAACACTTTATTTTCTCAAATTTTAGAAACAAAAGATTACACTTTTGGGACAGTAGGATTGTAGCAAAATAGGCTTACAATTTAGCCATCAAACCAGAATACATCAACACAAGACACATGCATTGAACAAGATCTTGCAGCCAAAGAGGCTTGCAAACTTGCTCTTACACAAAGTGAACTGACACTAAATAACAACTTGCAGCATTATAGGCTTGCAATTTTCTATCACAATAACCATTAAAAAACTAATGGGCAAGGCTGCCCTCATTTATAGACAAGCAGAGGAGTAGGGAACCCTAAAATCTCCTTGCTTTTACAACAAGACTTGCCAACATGCAAGCTTTATTTCTAAAACTAAACAAGATAAACATCTAACCACCTAATAAAGCATCAAAACAGGGGAATGCCAACTATTACAACTTATTTTCCTTCTCTTATTCAAAGAGTGGATAAGAATTGAGACAAGAATAGAAAGAAAGCTCAAAGAAAGCTTCTAGATGACTGTTGCTGAAAATCTTGTCCTCATCCACCAAAAAACTGATTTGTTTCTTGATTTTAAGTGGAGAGTGCTGCTGAAAATAGAATGCTGATCTGCCTTGAAAAACCAATTTCTCCAAAAAAAGCTAGGACCCAGATTTGGTAGAAAATCACGTTCTAGAGAAACCCAGATGCTCAAAAATTGAAAAAGCTAAATCCATCCTGAAAAAGCAGCCAAAAAGTAGTTTCTAGAAGAGGGAAAAATTTCCCAATGTTGAAGAGGATGAAAAAGCGAAGAGACCCATGTGATCAGAAATGGAAAAAGCTAAGTGGTTGTTTTGAAAAGCAACACCCTGGAAGTTTGGAGTTTGAAAAAGCATTCCTCCTTGCTCACTGATCTTGGAACCATGAAGAACACCGAAAAAGCATGTTGTTTGGGTCTGTCGTTTGGCTCTTCAAATCTTCGTTGAGAGTAAAGGGAAAATCTTCTTGCTCTAGACGCCAACCTGCAAAAATGAATAATGAAAGACAAAAGCTCTCTTAAATAAGTTGAGGTTTAAGAAAATCTGATTTCTTTTTGTTTTAAAGCTTTTGAAGCCTATCCTGAGCAAGTTCGTCGAATGTGGACACTGTTTGAAATGTTGGAGGATGAAATTTGAAAATTTGACTAAGGCATGGATTCTTGGGCGTCTCTCTTGTACTGGGGCGCTTTTGCTTGGCAGACTTAGCCAATTTTTCAACTTTTGCTTGATTTTGACCTCTGTTTGATTTCGATTTCCAGGTCCTTGGTGAATCCTATGATTTGGCGGGATGATCCATCGCGAAGCCTGAGTGAATCTGACGAAGTTTGTTTGGATGCAACTTTTGATAAAAACTTCATTTGATCCTTCAAAAAGTTGTAACAGCGCCCATCATCACCAGTGTTAGTCATTTTTCTTAAAATTTCATCTTTTTGTGTTCTCTCATTTCCTAATGAATTTGCAATTATGGGAGCTAGACTATCCCGATGATCTGTCTGTCAGATTCACTGAATAGCTTGTTGAATTCTAAGGAGGGTGCTTTGGATGCAACGTCAATTGAAAAGTTGATTTGGGGCCTCAAAATTTTGGGCACCTAATCTCCTCCTAGGGCGCCCACCATTACCAGACTTAGTCTCTTTTTTGGATTTTCAATTTTTACACTCGCTTTCTGATCTTTTGATGAATTCTCAATTTTGGATGATCCGAAGGTCTAACGAACTAATGGCTGGGCTCGCTAGATAGCTTGCAGGATTCTGAAGGGGGTCTCCTGGGAATGGTATTTCCTAAAAGTTGAATCTTTAGGGTCAAAGCTTGGGCGCCCCTGGCTACCTGGGGGCCTAACTCCTCCAAAGTTAGATTTTATTCTGAGATTTTCAACTTGCTTTTGACTTTTGGTGTTTTGCTCATGTTTCTCCCTATGTTCCGCCTTCGATATCTAGTGATTATCAACTCTAATGGACTTGTTGATGGTTTCGTTGGAGAGCTGCTTCGAATCTGAAGAAGTCATGCTGGAGGCTTCGACTACAAATTCTCTCATTTAGGCCCTCAAAAGCTTGGGCGCCCATCTCCTTCTGGGGCGGCCACCATTACCATGAGCATATTAGCAAACCCTAATTGTTGGATTAGGCCTTCCGAAAGGCTAGGTTCCCCTAGCCACCTGGGGTGCCCAGAGTTCCCAAACTTGATTGTTTTCTGATGATTTCATGATTTTCCTTCTACTTCTTAGTTGAGACCTCTCCATTTGATCTCGAATTCTAGTTGACTGGTTGATTTGATGACTGTGCCAATGGACTCGTTGTGGAGCTGAGAAGATTTTGAGCAACATTGTCTGGAAGCACAAACCCTAATTTCATCATTTGACTTCTTGAAAAGTTGGGCGCCTATCTCCTCCTAGGTGCCCGTGGCTAGCAAAGTTAGTTTTTATTTTGCATTTTCAACTTTCTCCTTCGTTCGACATGCTTGCCTTTCCCTCAATTGGTTGAGATGAAATTTTTTCTAAGGCATGAGTGTTTGGGCACCTAGACCGAGCTAGGGTGCCTGAAGCTTCCAGACTTAGCCAAAATTTTGCATCTTTCAACTTTCACAACTCCCCTTCTCCATTCTTCGCTCTACGTACATGTTCATCATTTTTCATCCTTTATTCAGTGGTTGAATGTTTGAATCTAACACCTGGCAGCTGACTAACCTCCATTAATGGCCTTGGAGCTCCTGAAAAAGCTTCTGAAAAAGCAAAATAGACCCACTAGGGAAAAATTGATCCTTTTGTGTTCTGATTGCACCAGCCTGATGAGGAAGTATTTTCGACCAATCAAAATCAATTTGAACCCTAGACACCAAACTTTCTATTTTTAGACATTTTCTATTTTTAGAAAATTTTGCCAGCATCTATTTCGAAAGAAACCCAAAAAAACCCAGAAAAAGTTATATTTTTAGAAAGTTCCTAAAATTTAGGGTTGAAAAACTAAGATATAGGTTTCGTAAACTTGGTCGCTCTGAACAGACCTAGATTGTCAAATTTTAGAATTTTTCAGTTTTTGGCCCTTGATGCAAGACATTCAAAACCCCAATTTTGACCTTTTTTGACAATTTTAACATGACTTTTACTCATTTCCTCAAAATGCCTAAGTGTAGCAAAAATTTTAATTTTGGGTGTAACAATTGGCTCTGTCTGGGGACCATGTCGGATACTTACGACATAGGAGAACCAAACAATCTCTGGATTTTTAAGCTTAGACCAGTGCCTTATCCATTGGGCATCGGAGTCAACAACACTTCCTAATCACCTATTGCAAGACTTTCCCTAAGTCACCTATGATAGGACTTCCTAAAATCACCTAATAGTTGGACTTCCCTAAAAATCACCCAAAACAAGATGCCTAACCACCTAAAACACAACAGGACTGTTACGGAAAGGGGAAACACAACATAACGATCACATCGAGGAAAGGGGAAACACATCATGAAAATAGAAAGAAAAATTACTCAATCCCCAAAGGATGTCATTTATGCCTAAAAGTCTTTACTTCTCTTCTCGTGGGTATTGCGGGAGACAAATGTTCCAGAATGAAGATTCTCATATCTTCATACATCCAAGCAGAGGCACCTTGACAAAAGTCAGAATATGGTGCAAGGAAGAAAGCAGGTACCACCGAGTCACCAACTTTGTTGTCGTTCATCTTCGGGATGTCTCTATTGTCGAACTCTTCAAACCCACTGATCGCATTCCACACCCTATTTCTATAATGCCATAGATGATCCTTTCTAACTTGGAAATATCCTTTGATTGGCTCATCGATCAACTCCACATCCCCTTTAACACATAGGAGTTTGATTCCCATGTCTTCAACATTTTTGAGGCCTAACAAAAGCGCCTCTTTTTCAGCTTCTGTGAATTCCAAGTGCAATTGTTCCTTAGGGGAGATGATCATTGCCCCCACTCCTGAACCTGCAGTTGAATATCCCCCATCGAATTACATTGTCCATAACTTTGTATCTTCTGTCGATCTCTTTTCTGGACAAGCAATGTTCTGGTCTTTAGTTTCTATCTCTGGCAGCATCACATAATTACTGAAACCCGTTCCTTGATATAGAATTTGAGTTGGGGGGTTTGGGATTTTCACCACCATGAATTGAGATTTGGGCTCCAGATCTATCTTGATTTTTCCCTTCTTCACAGGAATGGGTGTGAACGACCAATCTAACTGCATTGCACCACCAAGATCTCTACAGAAGCTCTGGCTCAACAACATCCCGTAGCTAGCTGGAATGTCAGCCACTAGGATATTCATTTTTATCTTTTTCTCTAGTCAAGGCACCAACCTCACTTGAGCTTCCTTCAATTGTCGGACCAATGGCACCGACTTAGACTGAAGTGAATAACACTCATTCTGAGTTTTTGTGCATGAGAGTCCCAATGCTTTCATCACTTGTAGAGGCATGACGTTGTCTAAGGCTCCTAAATCAATGATACAATTGCTCAGTTTAAATCCTCCTATATAAAAAGATATATAGAAAGGTTTGGGATTTTCTTTTGTTGGAACAAATGATTCGAGCAATGTAGGCTGAATTGAAGCTTCTTTCTTTACATGTTGTATTATTCTGTCTAGCTGCTCAGGATGATCACAAAGGTACTCCAACTATGAAATCTCAACCATGGTCTTCATCATGGAGATTACAATGTCAAAATTTACTGAAAATGGGTCCTGAGCAACCGCTTTAGCATTCTCTTGTGAACTTTTAGAAGTGGAAGTTGCAACCGCTTCCTTAATTTGTTCTTTAGCTTTCCACCTCTCTTCTTCTTCCTTTGGCACTTGCAAGTGCAGAGCACTCGTAAACATAGGAAAAGAGTGTCTTTTGTGATTTGTTGTAAGAGAGTAGTGGCGTAGGTATTCTTTTTCTTCAATAACGGATTCACTTTGAAAGTATCCCGGAGTGGAGTCGCCATCGAAGTTGTCCGTCTGTGGTAGGACAACATTCAAACTTGGTGTAGGGACAAAATTGAAATTGGGTGCAACATCAAAATATCCCATAATCTGATTCATTCTTAAGTTCTTGGAACATGTTTAACCGGTATGTTCATCGATATCATGAAAGGAACAAATACTGTGTGTGGTGCAGCTTCAACTGTTTGTCTTGGTGGAGGTGCTAGCAACCGCGGCTTGTAATTGTTGTAAGAATGAAAATCATTTCTCCTTAGCTGATATGGCTGCTGAGGTTGATACTGTTGTTGAGGTTGATATTGTGGTGGTGGTAGTACAAGCATCTCATTGACTACCTTTTGTAGTTGTGGATCTGCAAAACTCTAAACCTAAGGCCTGATTGAATCCTTCTTCATTATGCCAGAAGGAATCATATTATTCTCCAACTTGATGGCGTGTTCTTGTGCATCCGTCAGTTCTGTATGTCTTTTTGTCTTCAAGAAGAAGGCTATCTCTAATGGAAGAGCATTTATGAAGCAGCTCATCAAAATCTTCGGTGATGGATTGAGTGTAGAAGAAAGTCATGTAAAAGGACAATTAAATCTTGCTACAAACCCCCTCATGGGCTCGTTGTACTCCATCTTTGAATTTGCAAGTTGGGAAAACATCCAATGACTATCTTCAGCAGGCTTGAATCTAGCCAAAAATTTCTCGCTCATAGTTTCCCAACTTGTGATAATGCCCGACTCCAAGTGATTGAATCAGTCAGCAGCATTCCCAACAAGAGTCTCCACAAAGAGACACACTGCAATGTCTTCATGTGCCACGTGCAAGATAGCGCAGGCCGTTGAGAAGCCGGAAAGATGATCATCAGGATGTTGCGTTCCATCGCCATGAAACCATAGAAAGTGCTTCCTTGACCCTTTAGGTAATTCATGATGTTCCCGCAAAGCCAAAGGTCCAATGTTATTACCCCAAGGTAATGGGGTTGGACGTCTTCGATTATTGCCAGCATTGTTGTTTTTATCACCCACTGCTTCTACTTGGATCGCACAATAGGGTGCGAGATGGTCATTCCTGTGCCATAAAGCGTAAGCTTTCTCGAAGTTTTATGCCTCGTGCCCCACAGTGGGCGCCAAAAAACTATTGGCGTTTCAATTCATACCTCTGGACTGTGAATTAGGAACAGACAACTATGCACAGATAAACTGCTCTTCGAATTAGGAGGGGAAGCTCCCTCTTTGTTGAAGTTGCTTAAGAAAGTAAATTAAAACTAATTTGGGGATCTTTTTCTTCAGCTAAGAGCACAAGGTTATAAAACTCAAGTCTCATAGCTGATATTTTTTGTTTTAGGAGTTCAACTACGACTAAACCTACTCTAATGACGTTTCTAACTTCTCAAGTAAACGCAGAGAAAGAGAATTAGAAATGGACACGGAAGGATTCTCTGACATAAATACTTAAATAAACTTTTCTCCCAACACACATCTACTTACTTTCAACGCAAGCTAAAATAAAGATTATATAAGCATAACACAATAAACGGAAATCTGAGACTTTATATCAGGGCAGCAAAGCAAGCACAAGACTTTATTTTCTCAAATTTCAGGAACAAAAGATTACACTTCTAGGACAATAGGATTGTAGCAAAATAGGCTTACAGTTTAGCCATCAAACCAGAATACATCAACACAAGACACATGCACTGAACAAGAACTTGCAGCTAAAGAGGATTGCAAACTTGCTCTTACACAAAGTGAACTGACACTAAATAACAACTTGCAGCATTACAGGCTTGCAATTTCCTATCACAATAATCGTTAAGAAAATAATGGGCAAGGCTGCCCTTATTTATACACAAGCAGAGTAGGGAACCCTAAAATCTCCTTGCTTTTACAAAAAGACTTGTCTACATGCAAGCTTTATTTCTAAAACTAAACAAGATATACATCTAACCACCTAATAAAGCATAAAAATAGGGAAATGCCAACTATTACAACTTGTTTTCTTTCTCTTCTTCAAAGAGTGGATAAGAATTGAGACAAGAATAGAAAGAAAGCTCGAAGAAAGCTTCTAGATGATTGCTGCTGAGAATCTCGTACTCATCCGCCAATAAGCTGATTTGTTTTTTGATTTTAAGTGGAGAGTGCTGCTGAAAATAGAATGCTGATCTGCCTTGAAAAACCAATTTCTCAAAAAATAGTTGGGACTTGGGTTTTCTAGAAAATCACGTTCTAGAGAAACCCAGATGCTTAGAAACTGTAAAAGCTAAATCCATCCTGAAGAAGCGGCCAAAAAGCAGTTTCTAGAAGAGGGAAAAATTTCCCAATGTTGAAGAGGATGAAAAAGCGAAGAGACCCATGTGATCAGAAATGGAAAAAGTTGAGTGGTTGTTTTGAAAAGCAACACCCTAGAAGTTTGGAGTTTGAAAAAGCATTCCTCCTTGCTCACTGATCTTGGAACCACGAAGAACACCGAAAAAGCATGTCGTTTGGGTCTTCAAATCTTCGTTGAGAGAAAAGGGAAAACCTTCTTGCTCTAGACGCCAACCTGCAAAAATGAATAATGAAAGACAAAAGCTCTCTTAAATAAGTTGAGGTTTAAGAAAATCTGATTTCTTTTTGTTTTAAAGCTTCCGAAGCCTATTCTGAGCAAGTTCGTCGAATGTGGACACTGTTTGAAATGTTGGAGGATGAAATTTGAAAATTTGACTAAGGCATGGATTCTTGGGCGTCTCTCTTGTATTGGGGCGCTTTTGCTTGGCAGACTTAGCCAAATTTTCAACTTTTGCTTGATTTTTACCTCTATTTGATTTCGATTTCCAGGTGCTCGATGAATCCTATGATTTGGCGGGATGATCCATCACGAAGCCTAAGTGAGTCTGATGAAGTTTGTTTGGATGCAACTTTTGATAAAACTTCATTTGATCCTTCAAAAAGTTGTAGAAGCGCCCATCATCACCAATGTTAGTCATTTTTCTTAAAATTTCATCTTTCTGTGTTTTCTCATTTCCTAATGAATTTGCAGTTCTAGGAGCTAGACTATCCCGACAATCTGTCTGTTAGATTCACTGAATAGCTTGTTGAATTCTAAGGAGGGTGCTTTGGATGTAATGTCAACTGAAAAGTTGATTTGGGGCAGCCTCCAATGAAAGGCACGAATTCAAAAGTTTGGTTATTGAGGAAGTATGGCCCAAAAAGGAAGGGCAATTCATCTATGAAAATACACACTTCAAAATAAAATCTAATAATTTGCAAGAGGGGTCGCCATAAGTATAGAAATGGTTTGGTTCAATACCCACAAGCCAAATAAAATCTCATAACCAGCTATGATTGAAAATCACTTACAGCCATGGATGAACCAGCAAACATAAAACTGGTTAAAATCACCAAAATCTCCAATGATGAAGCTCAAAATGCACTTCTGAATGAAGCACACTCCCAATTGACCATCTAGGGAACCATAATTTCAGGCCCAAAGAATGGTGTAAATGCTAAGCTCCCCCTTAGCCAGGTTCAGAAATCAATTCAGTAGCATAACTTTACTATTCATCCAACAATACCCAACTGCAAATCAAGGCAAGTCTTTATAGCCATTCAAGAGCAAATGAAGCATCAATAACTCCTCCAAGAAACCCATTTGTTTTCCTCCTTGGGACACCACCTAACATTCATGCACTTTTTTTTGAAATATTAAAATATTCTTTCAACTTCTCAAATTGGCTTCCACCTTAAAGTTGCATCAATAATGTATTAAATAAATCATTTAATGCACAAAGGAGTTCGACCCCCTTAATGGCCCCTCATTAAAACAACATGAACTCATTGCACTAGGTGTGGGGTACAACGGCTAGACATAAAATTCGACTAAGTAAGAAACTCAATCCCAGGGGCGTAGCCAAGAGTGATGCCAAAACTGGATAGAAGACTGCCAAATATAGTAAACTGATAATAGCTGAGCTGGACCCAACTGATAATGCAGTCACTACCACAAATAGTCTAGTAAGTTCCCTTCAACTCAACAAAATGCCAAATAAATAAGCCATATTGAACTATAGATGATTGAGCTACTGCTAGAATGATACTGCTAAAAATGGACTTACCAAAAATAGCAAACTACTATAAATAGTAAGTTTGCAAAACTTCCTCTAAACACCAACTGAGCAGTATCATGACTTACTATAAATAGTAAATGTTTCCAAATACCTATTGAGCACAAACCAGGCAGCCATCATGACTTACTATAAATAGTAAGTGCCCGGGAATGTTGTCAGATTCAGATGCATGTCACACCACCTTAGAGGTCTCTGAAAACCCAGAAACCCTTTCTTGCATGCAAGGTATCAGTCCAAATTGCATGTCATTATCTTAACATGCATGTTACCTCATCCTAAAGCTCTCCAAAAACTCAAAAAGCTCCACCAGACATGCGTCAGAAACTCAGACATGCAAACCTTTGAAATTGCAGCTGAAAACAGAAAACCTAATTTCCAAAATACTTAGCCTACGAGTTTCCGGAAATAGGCTAAATCCAAATGAAGAGCGTAGGGTTAAATTGGGAACATTACAGAATCCATTCGCAAGTCCTTAGGACTTACTGAATGACCGTGGCAGTTGATCTAGCAAGCATGTCAAATGGAGGGAAAATAAAAGTGAAAATATCAAAATGTAGCTCTACAGGCTAGGGGCGCCTAGCTTTTCTACTAATAATATGACATTTTCGACAGTTGTCGTCTTCACGAGATCTGTTCAAAATCTTCCTAGCTACGCAGTGAATCCAACCATCAGCCCTCAAGATTCATCAAACACCCGCAAATGAAGAATCAGCGTAAAATGTTGAAGGATAAAGGCAAGCAAAAAAATGGCTAAGTATGGAAAAATGCACCTTCCTTGAGAAAGGCGCCCTTCTACTGGAGGTCTTAGAAGCAGTTTTCTAGCTTTGTCACTCCCAGGAACATCTCTTCCAAGTTGTTCTATCTCAACAATGAGATCATCGGCGCAGGCATCGAAGCAACCCAACTCCCGGCAGCAAAAATCAAAGTGGAACGTTCTGTTGAAAGTTAAAAATTGCAAAATCATTCTCAAAAGTGCAATTGTGCCCCTATAGGACAAGGGCACCCTTGCATTTGAGGTCCTTAAATCAACTTTCAAAACTTGCACATATAGTCCTCCTTTGCGGAATTCTTCCAGCTACGCAATGAATCCAGCATCTAGTCGACGAGAGTCATCATTCACCGGCAGTGGCAGATTGAAGCACGGAGAGTCAAAAGCGAAAAATGGATTAGTCTAGTGTCATATGCACCCTTTCGGAAAAAGGAGCCCTAGTTTTTGAGGCATCAAACTCAATTTCAATCTTGATCCACCTTCACAATAAATGTGTCAACTCAACTTCAAGATCACTTGGGCATCCGGAATTTAGGGTCAAATAGAGGCAGTTCGTCACAAGGGAAGTTGAAAATCTTTCAAAATCTTCTAACTTTCTCAAGCTTGGGTGCCAAAAGTCAAAGTTTGACCATTTTACTCTCTGTTGTGATTTTTGCATGCTACCTCTTGCATATGACGTCCAAAATTAATGGAGAACTTCAGTTCGCGATGCATGCACAAGGATTAACTCAATTAGGGTTGGCGGACCTAGCTAATTGGTAGTACCACCTCCAAAATGCTTATTCATTCAAGCATAGGCGTCACAACTTCATTATTTCTTGCAGGTTGAAGCCAAAATCAGCTATTTTCTCTCCAACACCTTTTGAAGGATCAAACGAAGGCCATTTTCAATGTTCTTCAAGGTTCTTTGTTCAGGTTGCACAGAAGAATGATTATGCATGCTTCATATTTTCAACACATGTTTGGCAGACTTCATCAAATTGGGTAGAAGGAGGCGATTTTCTTGAAGATATACAGAGGCAAAAAATAATTTCTATCTTCTCCTGCTCACATTTCTTCTATCCTTGTCTTAGGTTTTCTC
>VDFB02104555.1:0-21709 GCA_007258455.2 Sequoia sempervirens | reverse complement strand
TGAGGTAATTGTAAAGTGGGTGTGCTCTATGTCCTAAGCGATATGATAACATTCAAACCATGATTTTTAGTTACCACATTTTGGCGAACCTACATTTAGAACATCATAATTATGATTTGGAGTGCATCATCATCCTAGATTTAACATTGCATTAGGATTTGCATTAGTTAATTGACATTCTAGGGTTTTCAAAATTTGCATTAGTGAAAATTCATATAGCTTTCATTTTTGCATCTCATTTCATTGAAATTCATACAAAATATGCATTTGCACTTAGAATACAGATCATACAACATAAAAAGCAATTGAAAATTTCTTAAAATTTTGAAAAGAAACCTCACTGGGACTAATTCGCCACCTTGGGAAAATTAGTCCTAGTGCAGATTCTGCACTACATTTTATAGAGTTAAATTCCCTCATTTTTAAGTTTCTTTAAGTTCTTATTGCTAATTTTGCTCTTAACTCTTTTCATACTTCTCAAGCATTAAAATCATTAGAAGTAGCATAATTTACATTCATTACAATTGTGGATAGAATTAGATTTGTGCACTTTTCATTTTCAACATTAGTTCATAGTCCAATTAGATTAGATTACATTTGGCATACATTAGAAAATAAAACCAAAAACAAGATCAAACACCTAAGCCACTTGGAGAAAGTATAGTTATTTGACTATTTCAAATCTCTCTTTTCAAGTTAACCTAACCTTCAAGCCTTTTTGTAGTGATGACTTTGACATGTTAGATGAAACCCTTGAGGATTTCATATCATAAAGTTCATCCACTAAGACTTGTTATGACAAACCAAAAACAAGAGACGCTAACGTGATTCAACCTCAACTTATCCTCTACCCACCTTCACACAAATATCAAACTCAAAGAAAACCTATTTACACTCTTGAACCACCTAAGAATAATGTCTTGCAACAATCAAGTAATAATACCATTGATCATACATATAACACTAGAAACAATCCAAAACCAAAACAACCAACTTTGACAACCTTACCTTTGTCTAATCCCATCTTTCCTAGTGCTCCTCGTTTTCCTTTGTATAGTGGGTCCAAGGAGTATGATCTTGTTGAGAAACTTAAAAATAATCCTGCAAAGATATCCCTATGGGACCTAATTCATAATTCGCCTAATTATCACACTATGCTTCAAACAACCTTACAACAAGTTGTGATCCCTCCTAATACAAATGTAAACAATGTGGTGGCTCTAATACAAGGAATGAATATAGTTAATGTAGATATTACCTTTCACCAATATGACCTCCCTCCCTTGGAGATGAGAAAGAGACATGATTCCTTCATGATAATAGCCAAATTCAATAGAATAGGAATAAAAAGAACCCTTGTTGATAATGGATCAACCCTTAATGTGCACAATGTGAAGCTTTTAGATAGATTGGGTGTGGAAAAATAAAAAAATTAAACCTGACACCTTATCGATTTGAGGATTTGAAAATGTAGGAAAGTAATTGCTTGGTGTGATTACTTTACCTATTACGATTGGAAATTCCACCTTAAAAAATCCAATTCATGTTATACCTCATGACCTTTCATACAATCTTCTTTTAGGAAGACCTTGGATTCATGAGATACATGTGGTGCCTTTGACTCTTCATCGCATCATGAAATATGTCTATAATAACAAGTTATACCAAGTTGAAATAGACATCAAGCCTGAAAGTTTCTTACAAGTTGAAAACGGAACAAAAAGTCCGCTAAGCACATTAATTCCAACATCAAACATAGAACCTATGAAAGAAGAAAAACAGTCTAAACAAAAATAGTGTCAAAATTATTGGATAATGATTGGGGTTATGTGGAATTCTCACCCTCATTTATGGGAGAGTACATAATCACAAATAAAGAAGATGAAAAGAAAAAAAAAACTAATGGTGATGTCAACAAAGAATTTAGAAGAACAATCACAAGCATCTACCTCATTGACTTTAGAAGAAGACAAGTTATACAAAAAAAATTGATGAGATAGTTTGTCAACAACCACCAAACCCAAAAGAAATAGAAATACATTATGGGAGAGGTTATGAACTTTTGAAACAACTTGGTTATAGTGGAAAAGGATGCGGAAAGAAAGAACAAGGCATTTGTGTTCCTGTAGAACCTAATACACAAGAGAAAAAAAGTGGTTTAGGATATTTCCCTTCTAAGATTATGCAAGCAATGAAGAAACCCTCACTAAACATCAACACCATCATATGTAATCCTAAAACAACTCTCACCTTGAAGCATCTAGAATTGATTGATACAACTTGTGAAGAATCATTGGATTTTTTCAAAAATGATGGAGCCTTGAAAGAAATTCTAGGAGTTTATGAAAAACCATTCATTGCTCCTAAAAAGAGGTGGCTTACATGTGCTATGATTAGTACCAAACAAAAAGAAGGAGAAGAATATAAAGTAGTGAAGTTGACATGAACAAAGAAGAATACAACCCTAAATTTCTGAAACAAAATGTGCTTCCCTTAGGAGATGCCGTAGACATACAAATGGATATTAACAATGAAGACAAGGTGTTTAAGATAGGAAAGTGCCTCAATGATGAAGAACAAGAAGACCATACAACTTTACTTCACAACTTTCCTAAATTTTTTGCTTGTACTTATTCAGACATGTTGGGAAATGACCCTAAGATTGTAACACATAATATAGTCCTCGTTGAAAATGCTTAACCTATTATAGAAAATATTCAAAAAATGAACCCTAAGATATCCTTATTAGTTAAAGCCGAGATTGAAAAGCTCTTTGAAGCTAGTTTTATAAGACCTATAGATTATTCTCCTTGGATCTCAAACATTGTTGTTGTCACAAAACTTGACAATCATATTAGGATGTGTACGAAATTTCATGATCTAAATAAAACATATTTAAAAGATGAATATCCCATTCCTAATATTGAGATGATAGTAGACTCAACTATAGGAAATGCTTTGTTTTCATTCATGGATGGATTCTCTGGGTACAATCAATTCTTTATCAACCCTCAAGACCAAGATAAAACACCATTTACAACAGCTTGGGGAACATTTTGTTGGGTAATGATGCATTTTAGATTGAAGAATGCGTGTGCAACATATCAACAAGTGATGACATTGATATTTCACGATTACATACATAAGATTTTAGAAGACTATGTTGATGATATTCTAGCCAAATATTTAACAAGACAAGACAATGTGAATGTCCTCCAAAAAATCTTTGAGTGAATACGAAAGTGCAACATGAGATTGAATTCAAAAAAGTGTCTTTGGTGTAAATAGTAGAATTTTTTTAGGGTTTATTGTATCTCATAGAGGCATTGAGATGGACATGAAAAAAATTTATGCTATAGTTAACATGCCACCTCCTAGAAAAATCTCTCAATTATGCACCTTACAAGGAAAAATTCAACCTATCCATCATTTTGTAGCATCTGTAGTGGATTGAACCTTACCATTCACACATCTCCTCAAGAAAGATGTACATTTTGATTGGAACGAGGATTGTAAATATGATTTTAATAGTTTGAAAGAATATCTTGTCACTCCACTTGTTTTACAACCCGCTATGCAAAAAAAACCATTCATCCTATATACAACAACATCAGCCCATGCTCTTGTAGCATTGTTGGCTCAACAAGATGAAAATGGTAAAGAACATCCTGTTATTACATTAACTGAACCTTGATTGATTATGGGAAGCAATACACAATGATAGAGAAATAATGTTTGGCTCTTGTATTTGTTACTAGTAAGTTGTGACATTACTTATTGAATGCTGAAATACATGTGATGACAAAATTTGTCCCTTTAAGACATCTTTTCACTAAAATAGACTTATTAGGATGCTTAGCTAAGTGGGTGATGTTGTTAACTGAGTTTAACCTTAAACTTATTTCACAAAAAGAAATTAAGGGCCAAGCCTTGACCCACCAACTAGCTAATGCTGCTTCTCCTTTAGTGTTACCCAGTAATGACTCCTTCCCAAACAATAATGTGTTGACAATTGAAGCTAATACATGAGAATTATATTTTGATAGATCTAAGTGTAGAACTGGCTCTGGTGCGGGGGCTATAATAATACTACCCGTGGGAGAGCCTATTCCTTATCATATCAGTTAATTTCCTATGTACAAACAACATTGTTGAGTATGAAGTATTGCTCATTGTATTTCACATCGCTTTAATTATGGGCGCTAGAGGCATTAAGATATTTGGAGATTCAAAATTAGTCATTAAACAAATAAATGGAACATATCAAGTGAAGCATGAAAAATTATCAAAATACAAGGATATCACAATGAATTTGTAAGAGAAGTTTGAATCATTTACCATTGAAAACGTCCCTCGAAAAGATAATTGACATGCAGATGCAATGGCAAGTGTATCTTCCCTTATATCTCCTAAAGATCCTTCAAAAGACTTCACCATTATTGTGTATATAGTTATGAAACCATCAATCAAAGATAAATCAACAAAAGTATTAACAATAATCATGGAAAACTCGAGTGAGTGGTATGATACAATATTCAACTATTTGAAAGATGGTACCTTTCCCAAGCCAACAACAAAGAACATCTAAGCTTGCCTACAAAGACTTACATCTAAGTATATAATTCTCACTGATGTGTTGTATCAATGATCATTTGATGGTCTCTTACTTAGATGCCTTAAAAAATATGAAGTACCCACAACACTTGAACAAGCTCATGTAGGTGCTTGTGGTGGTCACTTTGGAGGAAAAACATTAGTTCAAAAAATTATCCACATAGGATACTATCGGAGACATATGGAACAAGATTGCTTTGCATATGTAAAAAAATGTCAAAAATGTCAAGAACATAGCAATTTGATTCATGCTCCTTCCTCTGAATTTTGAGCTTAAGTTCCTATCTAACCCTTTGCAGTTTGGGGTTTGGACATCATTGGAAAAATATCACCACCTTCCTCAGTTGGACGTACATTCATAATCACTGCAACAAATTACTTTACGAAGTGGGTAGAAGCAATTCCCCTTTGTTCAACAATTGCTGATGTGATATGCCGTTTCATATTAGAACACATTATTTCTCACTTTGGACTTCCTTCAATGTTAGTTTCCAATAATGGTACACCATTTAAGAATAATGACGTGAAAAAGTTCTTAGAAACGTTTAACATACAACATCACTTTTTCAACACACCCTGCCTATTCTGATCTATATAGCGGTCAAGCCGAATCAACTAATAAAACCCTTGAACATATCTTAAAGAAAACCATTAGCAAACATAATAAGGATTGGAACATGTAGTTAACATATGCATTATGAGCCTATCAAATTGAATGTTAGAGTATCCACAGGGACTACACCTTAGAACCTTGTCTATGGTACCGAGGAAATAATGCCCTTGGAGTTAGAGATTCTTACATTAATAATTGCTCTTCAAGGACTTATAGATGACAACAATTATAAAGAACAACAGTTGCATCAGCTTGAAATGCTCGACCAACAGTGCATCAATACTCTTGAGAACCTTCAGGGTTACTGTAAGAGAAGGCACCATAGCTACAATGACAATGTCATCCCTCCTGTACTCAATAAAGGAAATTTCATGTTATGTGAGAATAAACGTAATGCCAATGTTGACCTGAGTGATAAAGGAAATTTCAAACCTAATTGGTTAGGACCTTATATAATTAATGCAAGCTATGGGTTTGGTGCATACATGTTAACAGAAGTGGACATAACTCCCCTTAAAGAACCTATAAATTCCACACACCTACATTGGTACTATGTCTAAATGAGCTTGAATAGTGTGAATGATAAAGCAGTGGTGTTAGAGTTACTAGATGGCATTCTATGTGCTCTCGTATTGCTTCATTCTTGATAGACAATTGTTTGTGTGTCTTGAATACTAAAGTAATTATTTTAATTAAATTTTAGATAGTTACTTTAGGTTTCATTCTATTCAAGATAATCTTGTATGTTGTGTTAGATTAGATCCCTATATGCATTTAATGTTCTTTAATTAGATCATAGGTGCATTTAATTTAGCATAACATACTTAATCACAAGGTTGCATCTAAGAGAAATTAGAATGTTTTAATTAGATCACATAAAACATGTTAAATCATGGAGACACTCATTAAAAAGTCTCACAAAGATTATTTAATCAATCACATTTCCATTTAACAATAAACATATAAACACAAATAATAAAACATCAAATGCTCATATATATATATATATATCAAAGTCTTGTGTACATGTCATCAATATATACAATGCTAATGAGGTTTGCGACTACTAGATCCCTTGGGATCTAGTGCTCGCATCCGTCTAGAGGTGGTTCGTTGGGAGATGGTGGTATGTGATCATGATCACAAGCCCTTGAGTGCACTAAGAGAAAACTATAAACCCTATACCTGTCCAAGGGCCTCCTGACACTCCCATGCTAGCTGATATCTCTTTACCTATATTCTAGCTACCTCTAAATGTAGTCTCTCAAAATATGCTAGGGTTCAAGAATACTATGCATCCTGGATAGCCTCAGCTTGGTGGACATGCGTCCTGTGACTCTCATATGTTGCTCGCAATATGATGTATGGCCCAAAAAAATTTGGATACCACCCCATGATGGGTGGGGGCACATAGTCTGTATTGGTGGCCTCCTCATAGACTGATGTGGGCACTATCTCTGCAACCACCTGACGATAGAGATCATGAAGATCTCTCACAGCTCCTACAAGATAGAAACCATAAATATAATCAGTACACATCATGATATATATATGAACATAAAGAATAAACATAAAGCATGGCAGTAAATACAATATCATCACCTAACTCTCTGGCTAGCTATGTAAAGATAGCCTCATCGTGTGTAGGGGGCATGGAGGATGTGCCAGCCTCTCCATGGTTGTGGGTGATGGTTCCTACTATAGTTGCTGATCATGATCTAGTAACATGAATGGGAGATGGCTCTCCCCACTTGTGGCCCACTGAATCCTCATCTGCTGCCTCATCACCCTCACTCATCAGCTGCTTCTCATCCTCATCCTCATCCTCATCCTCCTCCTCTTGTCCATCATAATCAAGATCTGCAACCTTGTAATACTCATCTATCACATTTGTGAATATGTTTGCAGCCTTGTAGCGTATCTCCCTAGCCCTCTCCTCCTCCTTGTCTCCTTGATCTAGGAGTGGTCCTACATCATCTATTGGATCGTCCATCATGAATATGGGAGTCGGTCGTGCTGCTGACCACCACTCCTCATAGGCATCTATCGTACCAACGTCATTAACGTCGGGAAAAGGAGGCATATCAAGATCATCATCATTAGAGTCACTATAGACAACATCATTAGTAGTGAACTGTCTAGCATCGTTAGGTCTCCGAGCATTCTGTACTAATCTCCTGGAAAAGGGGTCATGCCCTGGGTGCTATTTGGACCTATCCAAACTATTGCATGAAGCGATCATAGTAGAAAGGTCATACTATGTAATCGTGTCTACCTATCAAAAACTTTCCCATCTATAATCTCCTCATCTGATGAGTCTTATCTAGCCACTATGGAATAAACTAGTAAGGTCTCCAAATGATCTCCTCCTCATCTAGTTGGTCAAATAAAACTCTCCAAAAATGTAAGTCACCATACTGCCATAGCCACCGCAATGGATAGTTGAATGCCCGAGGATACCCTAGGGTTGATGCACATGGAAATCCTGTTAGTTTGGTGCACGTGATATGCTCCAGGCACCACAGGTCTACAACAACATATAGTATACCATATAGTTATCGATCTCCCAAACTGAAAACCATCCAAGATCATAATATAGGTGTGCCAGGATGTTGCTCCCCTAGGCGTACATAGTCCTGTGCTTTACCATCCTCCAAATCATGTGTACTAATCCACCCTCTAAGTGTGCTCCCTGACCATCAGGGATGAGAAATAGTGCTATAGTGAACATCATAATTTGTGCAACTAGTGGGGCCCACAAATATATCAACATCACTAGAATGATCTGTGGCCTCGCCATACCATCATGAATTGGACATCCAAGGAAATACTTCATCTCCTGAAATTACCTCTCCACTAGGAAATGTACCCTCTCGCCCTGAGTCAGAAATCAAAGTATGCGATGTATGCCCTCTAGCATAATGGTCATCTCACTGGTGGGAAGATGAAATGTGCATGTGTCTTTGTTCCACCGCTTTGCAAGGGCCATCAACATAGCATCGTGGTACCTCATGGGGGGCATGAGGTATACACCTAGTACAATCCCATTGTCTATAAAATCTTTGCATCCTCTACTAAAACTATGGCCCGGGCTAAGTCTCAGAGGTGACTGATCTATCTACCACCTAGATGTTGCCGTGAACAGGTAGGAATCTAACAAAAAAGTAAAAATATGTCCTATAAGCATTCTAAACTCTTAAATATCTATATCAACAATAAAAAAAGTGTACTAAAGTTGTTCTAGTGTACTATCCTAAGGGTCCTAGACACTTTAGAACCCTTTTGGGTCACTTTGCAACAAAAAGGGACACTTCGTGAAGAATAGGGATGCTTTGTGAAAAAAGGGGACACTTTGCAAAAAAAGGGGACACTTTGCGAAAAAGGGGATGCTTCGTGAAATTTTCTTCCTAGGCCCTATATTAACCTAGATATGTGTAAAAATCATAAAATAAATGGATAAGGACAAAGCTAAGGCAGAAAAATCAACTCACCTAATGATAATTCTTGCCGCAGGCCACCTGATCTCGTAGGATGTCTAGTTTAGTAGGCACGTAATCTCATCGGCTTGACATCTTCAATTACTCTTCACCAAACTCAAGCTACAAGAAGGTAAATGACAAAATAGTTAGAATTTACTTCACTTTTTACTCTTATATAAGTTAAAATTAGGGTTTTTACTATATTAGGGTTAAAAAGTGCCTTTCATTCAAATTAACATAACGGGAGCTAGAGAGCTCCGTTTTCGACATCGTTTGTTGCATTGGAAATGTGATTTTCTCCCATCCTCATCAAATGTCTATCATCATGTGGTATGGTACTTGGAAATACCCTATGATATGACCTACCTTATTCGATGTGGTTAATTTACTACCTTGATTCCACCTCCGTAAAGCAAGTAGAATCAAGGGGGGCATACATATACCCTTGATTTTGATTTCTAGAAGAATTTAGATAAGAGGATTTTTTGATAACTAATGAATTCATGTTGCAAGATGCAGTTCCTAACATTGTGGTTTTGTAGATAGCTACACTGGGGGTTTCATTCTCTTGTATGAGCATCCTTTTTATGAAATGAAGTGTACTATTCAAATTCCTATAGCTTGCATATGCACGTAGATTCATATGGGCGCTAAAGTGGGGGATAAATGTGGTAGCAAAAAAGTATACTCCCTTCTTGGAGAGAGTACAATTCCTTGCCTAATTTGGACCTATTTTGGTACCCTTACATTAATTACCCTTTAAATCATCGTTAATAGGCCCCTACGACCCATTATTTTTGATCTCGAGGCTTATTTCAGCTAAAAACCCGACAAAATCATCTAAAACATCAAAAGTCCTAAAAACCCACCTCAAAAACCTAGGGTGGGACTCATTTTCCACCTTGGAAAAATGAGTCCCTAGGTGGGACCCATTCACCACCTTGGGTGAATGAGTCCCACTTGGGGGTTTTTAAAGTTTTGAGCAAGAAAATCACCCTTTTAATTAAAATTTTTGGTTGATATTGGCCTTTGAGATTTACATAATGGTAAATTAGGTGTTAATGCCTATCTAAACAAGCTTCTAAGTCATTTTTTAATCTAAGCAAGCATTTTTAAGAGAAATTTCAAGAGACAAGCATCAAGAATCTTCAAGGATTCTTTCACAAGAGCATTCAAGTTTCAAAAGCAAGCAAAGTTGAAGTGTTGGAGCAACATTAAAGTGTTTTTGTAGGTCTTCAAGCTCACTTTCATCCAATATCTAGCATTGTAAAGGGTTTATAATGGTTGTCTATGGTGAATCATGATGGATTCTAGGTTGGGGAGATGCAACTACCTATCAAGCCAAGCCCAAGGACTTGTTTCCTAAGTGATTCCATCCTCCATTATCACTCTACATTCAACCTAAGGAAGGTACACACATCATTAGGGCTCATTTGGGGTGATTAGAGGTTTCTCAAAGTGAGTCGTTCATCTTCATGTTTCCATTCATGCATTATATTCTTACACATTAGAATAGGGTTGCATTATGTTTCAAATTTTCTACTCTTAGACACACTTAAGGCTAGGGTTTATGTTCACATTTACATTCAAATTTCATTGTTTCTATCAAGGTTTAATTACCAAACTAGGGGTTTGACCAAGGAAAACCCCCCATAAGAAAATCAAGTCTATATTCTATTTTGTAGGTATTTTCTCATAGTCCGATCCATAAATTAGTTTGGAAGGGAAGTCTAGAGATTGGAGTACAGATCTGAACTTGAAATTCTTGAAAAAGCAGAATGGGACTGATTTGCTAGAAGTGGCGAATGAGTCCCACTACCAGTGTTTTTCAAAATTGTTTGCATATTTAGATACCCTTTTCCTTGAAACTTGTTCCTATGCCAAAACCTTTATTTGGGACTGATTCACTCAAATTGGCGAATGAGTCCTAGTAGGTCAAAAAGTCAAATTTTTAGCATTTCAGAGCTTCAATCAATCATCTTCAGGTTCTCAGGTGCACATAGTCCTTCCTATAGCTTTTAGTGTTGTTTCATTTACTTTTCTGTCATTTTGTAAGTCATTGCATCATATTAGGGTGTAGTATTACAACTTACATTGTATTTGTCTTTGCAGGTTCTTACTTGGTGGTGAAACCCTCATTAGTTTACAACTAGCCCCTAGAACAACCCTATTGCATGATCTCTTTCTCCTTTGCATTAAGATCTCTAGGGTTACCCTTTAATGAGGTAATTGTAAAGTGGGTGTGCTCTATGTCCTAAGCCATACGATAGCATTCAAACCTCAATTTTCAGTTACCATATGGAGATCCTGTTATTTCCGCATACACAACCTTATGTAGTGACTTCATTTTTGAGGATAAATTATTGGCTAAAATATTCCTTAGATCATTGAAAGATACTACCTGGGAATGTTTTTGTTCCTTACCGAATAATTCAATACATTCATTCAATGAACTTGTTGATGCCTTTATCAACCATTTTCAAGTGCACATGGGTCTTAAGATGACCTTAACACATTTAATGAAATGTAAGCAGAAGGATGATAAAAAATTCACTGACTTTATTGCTTGCTATCAATTGCTTTACTCACAAATAAACATTAGGAATCATGATCCTTATCTCCAATGCATGTTCATTGAGAACTTACAAAGTAAGCATCAAGATAAGATTGGGATGATGAAATTTCCTTCCTTCACAAAATTGTGTACAACCCTTCATGATTACCCGTGAAGTGACAACTCCCTCTAACCGTCTTGAAAAATTCCAATCCACACCTCAAACCAATGACCAATCATTCAAGAAACCAAATAAGGGCTTTATACAACTCAATTCTCCTCAACCAACTCAACATGTTGACACTCAAATGGTTGCTATAAAGACAACAAATCCATCTACATTTGGGGAGAGGAATAAACAATTTACCCCTCTACCAAATACCCTTCATTCCATCATGTTGCAACTCTTAAACAAGAATTTAATTTCCTTATCTCCTATTAGAGCTCCTGATCATACTAATCCTTTACCTCCAAACTATAGATAAAATGCCTTTTACCATTACCACTAATAAAATGGACATGATACAAAAAATTGTAAGCATCTTAAAAACATATTGTGCGACCTCATTGATTCTAATCACATCTAGATTAGTGGTGTTAATGATCAAGGTAATAAGTCTATTTCCCCTCCAAACCAAAATTTTCAAATCTTTACCAATCCTATGCCAAATCATAACATCTCCTTTTTCAAAGCTAGTGAAAACAAGAATGATGTGATCAATGTTGACACAAATGATAACAACATGAATAATAATGAGGAAAATCCTATGGATTGTATGATTGGAATCATTGAAGTTAAACCTTGTAAGGGCCAAACCAATATGTCCCTTGATATTGCTTTCTCACAAAATGACATAATTAAACATGCACTTGACGGTCCCCTTTATATTGCCAGAAGAATCAATGAAAAGCCTAATAATTTGATATTAATTGATCCTATATGTGTAGATAATGTGATAAATGAAAAATTCTTGTTTGTGCATGAAATTTATCAAGATACTTATGAAAAATCGAAAGAATGGATCAAAACACATAATGGTTTTTCTTTCCCTACGATAGGTTTGATAAATCTTCCTTTACAAGTTGGACTGAAAAGATTGAATGTCTCATTCTCCATCATCGCAATGTTAGATTAATTTCATGTGAAGTTAGGCTACCCATGGCCTCACTCCATGAAATTCATCCCGTCGGTCATACACAAATGCTTGAAGTTTCCCTTTAACAATCAAATCTTTACTGTGCATCATAGTGGTTTTAATCCTATGTCTTCTCATGGGAATTTATTTTTGGATTTCTTTTTGTTCGAACCCATGGAAACTATTAGGCCTCGTGAGGACTTCTTTTTAAAATCTTATCAAAAGTTTAAAGCAAAGTGCATAGCAGAATTATCCCTTGGTAATATGCCTCAATCCATGATTGAGCCTCCTATCCTTGATGAGACCATGATTGAACCAAAATCCCTTCAAAGTAACCAAGACCAAACCATAGAAAATTATTGACTCATTTCCTATAAGAGACCATGAGATAAACAAATAAGTCCCATTGTGCCTCCTAAAATAAATCAAGTCTATAAAGTTAAATAGAAATTGGTTGAGAAACCTCCCATGGTTACTTCCATTCCTCCCTTGTGGGAAGAAAAGAAACCTATGGTTGATAAACCCGCTCCTACACAATCGCAACTCAAAAATTGAACAAAAAGATATCAAAATGCTAGAGAGCGTAGGCATATATGTCATGCTATTGCTTGTCTAATACAAGAAAACGTAGAATCAACAACTCAAAGTCAAACAACAACTCAATCAATGCATGATGATTCTCCACCTTCACCACAATAAGAAAATCCTCTATCTCAACCACAACAAGAACAAGAACCTTCCATGGATATTATCATTAGACCTTGTATTGTGATTAATTTGTATGATGATGATAAGATTGCTAAAATTGACGAAGAAGTGCATAATGCATTGAATTCATTGTTTTCCTCTTCTATGAGCTTAAATAATAACTGTGATAATCCTCCTAAAAAGAGTGACTCACCATGTGTTGAACTTGGTGATGTTCCTAGTACAACACTTGTCGTTGTCCCTTTGGCTAGTTATCAACCTTTCGCATATGATGAATGAGACTAGGATGTAGACGACTTGCTATAGGTTAACTCACATGTTCCCTACTAGTATTTTATTTGTCTTCTTTTCATGCTCTTTGTGTGTGATTGCATGTGTGTCATGTGAACCCCCGTATCATTTTTTGACATATATTTATGTTCATTCCTCTATTTGTACCTACATTCTTCTATTTTTCATAAACCTTTATCTTTTCTTTTGTCTTGTGATTTCCTTTTGGGGATGATGCAAGGCATTGAGACATTTAGGTCTCTTCCATGTTGGCCCATTTTTTCTTTCACTCTCTATGTGTCATTCTTTCAATTCTATGAGTATTTGGGGAATGATGATGTTTCCAAGCTCTATAATAATATTGTAGCAAAGATATATGTTGACCCTGAATCCATGGATCCCTTATGTGTTTGGTATTTTATTTGGGAGCAACCCTTTTTCATGACGTAGCTTCACTTGGAAACATATGCTTGACATAGGGCTTTCCAAATAAATTCTCATGTCATCTTTATTATTTATAATTTATCATTTTCTACTTTAAAGTAAGTTCTCACAACATGGTGTTTAGTAATTTCTTTAAAGTGGGGGAATATATTAGCATTATCATGTTGACATTTTGACTATAATTCACGTTTCTTAGTGCAGTATTCTTACTTCACGTGATGTGTCTTCTTGGTGGTAACATTGGGTTTAATGTCCTTTGAGATTATGACCTTTCTGAGCATATGACATTCCTCTTAGTGGGAATGCTATGAATTGCATTCCCTAAGTTGTGAATCTTTTATCCTCAACTTGTCCTCTCTTGGAGACATTAGGCATGATGTTCCTTAAGAGGATACCTTATATGAACTAAGCAAAACCCCTTTGAAAATGTCTCATACTATTTGCATTTTGTTCATAAGTGGTTAGCATAATATAAATTACTAGCCTTGTGAAGCTTGAATTTATAACCTTTTTTAGGGAAACCAAGCATAATACACCTTGCTTGCTAGTAGAGCCTTGTTTGTTCATAAGTGCCTAGCATAACACATCTTGCTAATCCTTATGGAGCTCAAAGTTCACATTGTCTGGAACCTTATCAAGGTTATTAGGATGTATAATTTTGGTATGGTTAGTTCAATGTGAGCCTAATAAGACTCTCTCATTGGCCACTCTTTGGGGCCTCACCTAGTAGACAACGAATTTCACTAGCCCATGTGAGTGCATTGTTGTTTGCATAGTGGACAATAGGTTTCACTTGTAAATGGTTTTTTGGATAAATAGCTAAGGCTTGATCCATATCGAGTTGGAAAAATGGTCGAGGCTTGATCCACCCCCTTTTCTTTTTCTTTCTTTTAGTCTTTGGCATTGTATGATTGAGTATCTTGTCATTATTGCTACATATATTTAACAAAGGTATGTGTTTCCTTTGTGTATTTTTTGGTTTTCCATGAGATCTTAGATATTGGGGGCTTGATCATCCTCCTTGACCTTTGTAATCTTATCTTTCCAATAGTTGTACAATCAGACTGCTCTTGATTGTCTACTTTAGTGTGAGTTTGATGCAAGGTCATCCTCTCACTAAAGTGGGGGATAAATATAGTGTAAGAAAATGTAATCCTTTATATTTTCACACTTTTTTTGGGACCTTCAATTTAAATGGACTTAATTATGCCTTAATAAGCCTTATTTTACATCTACAAGCCTAATAAATTACATTTTTTGAAGGGGAAAACTGATAATAACTAATTCCAACACATAACACTTTTCCTTGAGAAATGTGTGTTCTAGTAATAGGTGCTTGTGACCCATTCACCCATGGGAAAATGGGTCCTCCATAGGCCTTTGAACCTAAATTTAGAAGATTTTTTGGCGATATTTTATTTTCCCTAAATTTAAACTTCAATTTCATCTTGTAATGTTTAATTTTTAGGAAATTAAGGATACATACCTATAAATACAAGGTTATTTTATCATTTCAACACCTATAATTTTTATGTGACTTCAAAAGAGATAAGATTATGACCAAAGGAATTCAAGAGTAGATTAATCAGTGATTTATTGCATAAATAAAGATCTCAAGAATTATGTCAAAGTCTTGTTGCATCATGCATGTTTCTGGAGCTAACATTGTGATGTAGGTTTCAAAGATTCAAGCAAGCATTCAAGCATCAAGAAACACATCCATTGAAACTATTTCATACAATATCAAGCTCAATATTTTAGATTTCCAAAGGTTTATGCAAGGGCTTGGTGAGTTCCAACATAGTATTGTTCATTCATCATTCCTTTCCTATTTCATTATTTCAATTCAAGGTTTAATTACCCAAATGGGGTTTGACCAAGGTAAACCCCCATTCACCAAAAACAAACACTTTTTTCCCTCTCATTTTTGTGTTGAATATCTTGGGTTGAAAAAGGATTGAAGATCTCTTGAAAATAAAAGTTGCAAAAGTTGTCAAATTTGTTGCCAAGCCACAAAAATTCACCTATAGGATTTATTTTTGACTTTCAGAAACTAAAAACCAGATCAAACATAAGCTATAGATTGACGTCAGAGGCTCCTAAAGGTTGTTTGAAAACCATGAGCAAAGAACCATTCACCCACAAGCGAATGAGTCCCAACCAACCTCCCAAATATGCCTTTAGGTTACTAGTAAACAATGTCTAACCTTTCTCAAATCTGCAAAAAGTTTACTACTTTTGTTAGTATTGAGCTTCAAATTTTTGTTTCAAGATTGAATGAGCATAATTGAGTAGATTTTCTATTTTTAGTTTTTATCCAAAAAGTGTTGTTTAGGTTGATACCCCTGTCCTCAGTCAAAAGGTTATCAGTAGATTCCCTCATTGAGTTGAATCACCTAAATGTTGTAGGTGAATTCTTTGTGTGGATCTCATTTCCTAATGAAATAAATGAAAATAGGTCCATCTATGTATTTATCATTGTGGTAAACCCCCAACCTAATTTTCTGATGATTCATAAAGTATGCAAAAAATATGCAAGATTATATGAAAATACAAGCTAGGTAGTGAGTTTATTATAACTAAGGAGATGATGGAGGTGTAAAATCCAACCAATAGGAATTAAACACCAAAAGTGTAGATGGACACGAAAAGTGGAAAGTGCTCAACCCTTTAAGGAAGGGGACACCACATCACTTATCTCCTAGCTATTAAATGATAAAATCACTTTATTATCTTAAGCAAGATTAATAAAAGTGTAGGAAAAACCTAGGACTAAGGAAAAATAAATTAACCCACTAGGAAAATAAAAACCTACACCAACAAAAATTATATATCATATGGGTATTAAATATGGAACACCATGTCATGGACCTCATAAATTAATTACAAGATTCAAAACACTTAAGTGCTCATGTAATGACGAGAATAATATATGACATTATAAAAAATTGAAACAAATTTCAAAAACATAACGTAGATCTATAGAGAAATCACAAAGACATAATTATGATCCAAATTTGGCCTACAATTAGCTAGAAAAGGGTGATGGTTCCCTAGTCTAGAGATGCAAGTTTTGACTAATTTCAAAATTTGGAAATGACCTACAATATTTGAGGATCCAAAGCTGTAAAGGTTTAGGTTTGGCAATAGATATATTTTTGGAAATGAAAAAACGTAGGTAATTTTTTTATGTGAAGTACATAATCAAGTATAAAATTTTATGTTTTTGAAGTAATAAAATATGCTCAAAAGATAATTTTAAGATTGAAAAATGTAGGAATTGATTGATTATACTTTAGAAAAGATGAAAATTAACACTTTTTTTAATCTTTTGAAATGATAAAAAATGCAAATATTTACTTTTTCAATGCTTTTCACTAAAATATACATGTATAATTGACAAGTTCAAACAATCTAAGATTGTATTCAAATTTTAAAATGACATATTTAAGATTTTAGAAGAATTTTCAAATGTAGAAAGTGGTAGGTTCACCAAAATATGATGTGGGAAAAAGGGATCTATGGTCTAAGTCAAAATTTATCCTACATCATATTGGAAAGGAACCAAAAATGATCACAAAAAACCACATGGCTACTAACCTTAGTGGAAGGTCGAAAATGGTGGATCAGGGTTTTACTTCTTTCTAAGAGGGTATTGATATTGATTGATTAATTATTAACTTGATTTGATAATACAAATGTGTACCTAGTTCAACTATTCAAAGCTACAACTAATTGATGCAAATGCAAAGAAATATAGAATTGAAACATGCATAAATGAGTTACAAAACAATAGGGTGTAGAAATAGAGGAACTTGACATAGGAATTTGGGCTCAAAATGGTTGGAAAAGGGCACTAGCACCCTAGAAGAGGAAGTAAATATCTCAAGAATTAGAAACCAGATCTCAAATGGTCACAATTTGTAGGTTATTTTTTGAACTTAGCTTTGGAACTTCATATGTTGATGATTAATTCCACTTGCTCTAATTTGTTGATAAAAGAGGCTTGAATTTTGATCTTACAATTAGGTCTTCAATCCTTTCCCAAATCTACTTCAGATCTATTACCTATACACAAGAGAGGGGAGAAATGGTTTTTTCATATAGGGGCTTACTTAAGTTAAATCCTATTTTAGTTTTTCACATCCATAATGGTTATGATGATGTAAAGAGTGATTACTCTTGGTTAGGTAGTGGCAAATAGATAAAAATCATGAATGATAAATTGATAAGTGTTCCAACTTACCACTTGGATCTACTTTCTTTGATGGATTGAAGTCATTGTACTCATCTCATACAAGGAGGATGGGTTGCTTGATTGAAAGTCTTGCAAGTGTTAGTACTCACAAAACAAATGAAAATAAAACATGAATGAACTCACATATAAATTTGATGCTCTACAAACATGAATCTTGACTAATCACAAGTTCTATAAAATTTTATATTTTTTCTCTTGAGTAATTTATAGGATGCTCAATTGTTCAATCAATTCAATATGATTTTAAATGGTGAAAAATACTTGTATTTATAAGTATTAATTCATTTTCTTACAAAATTAATTATCAAAAGCTAACAAATAAATTTAAATTTATAAATGTTAAAATTCTAACAATAACATATTTAAATTTGGACCAAAAATAAGTTGGAAAAGGGTGATGAAACCCTAGACCATACCTATTTTTGGTCTTTTAATGTCTTTTTAAATAAATATTAATTAATAAATCCCAATTTAGTTCTAATTTTTTGAAGATAACCATAAAATGGAAAAATTTAAGTGCATGATTAGGTCCAATCACATTGGGGGAGCTAAACCTAGTGTGGAATTGTGAAGGGTGAATTAATGAAATATAATAGAGATTTAATGACTTCCAAAAGAATATGATAATTCTACCATATTTAGGTACTGATATATAATAGATATAAATGGAAGATACCACGAGTGGTATGCCCATAGTAATGGAAAATATTGTTCACCTAAATCTGTATGCCCATCTTTATGGGATATAGCATAACGCACCCAAAATAGTCAAACACCTTGAAGAGTAGGTAACATACACCACCCAATGTGTCATAAATTACATATACCTATCATAATGGTCAAATTGATCCAAAAAAAATCTTGAGTAGTCCATGGAAATATTATCTAAGTCTATTATAATATCCATTTATAGAAAATCCTCTCACATTGTCTCACACATCTTGATCTTTACCTATTTTCTATTATCTTCCCAAATGTAACCATTTAATTTTAAATTTCACTACAAGTACATTTGATAATAATGATAAATAAATTTTTTCTATCAATAAGGAGGGGCATCCAAGTCAACCCTCTCCTTCATCCTTTAAGATAAAATATTGTTTTATAGAAAAAAATTTTAAAATATGTCTAAGAATTTGCAAGGTGAATAACACTTGTTCCCAAGAAGCTATAGATTAGGGGGCATGCTGAAGTGATGGAACCATTATTGATTGTAATTTTTTCTTTTAAATCATGGGAATTTTGAGAAAATATGGGATTGAATTCTTTTTGGATTGAAGTATTATTTTTGCAATAATGGCAAGGATGTAAGTGGAGAAGGTAGAATATTTGGATGATGTGATGGATTGATTTCTAGGATTTAGCAAGTCACATACTAGAGATGTGGATGTGTATCTTGTGTACTAATAATGGTTATATATTTGGGAAAGCAGTATGAGGACCTTAAATCCCTAACATGACCAAAGTAAACTATCATAGGTGGTGTAAAACTAATTATTCTCTAGGAATGAATTGAATTTGAATTGGTGTAATTATTTTTCTTATGAATTTTATAATTACACCTATCATATAGGAATTTATGCAATTAAAATCATACAAATGGTGTGATTTCCTCTAATAGTTTTCACATAACTTAAGATGGAGAGAGAGAGAGAGGGAGAGGGGTAGAGAGAGATGGAGATATATTGAGATAGATATAGAAGGATAGATGGAAGAATAAATATGGAGAGATAGAGATGGATAGGTAAATAGATATAGATATAGAGGTCTAAAAACAGGTAAAGGGGGTGAGAGATGGATGGAAAAAGAGGGATAAATGTCTCTAAATAGTGGAGGAGAAAGTAAGATAGAGGTAGAGATGAAGATAAATCAAGAGAGGAATGAGACAAATAAATAGAGAGAAAGAGAGAGGTTCTAGAGGGAGATATAAAGAGAGAGATAGGGAGATAGGGAGGAAGAGATGAGGGGAAGTGATAGAGAGATATCAAGAGAGAGGGAGAGATAAATAGATATATATGGTGAGATAAAGTGGTAGAGAGATATAATATAAGGACATATAGAGAGAAGGGGAGATGAAGAGAGATATAGATATAGAGAGACATAAAAATAGAAAGAAGTAGAGGCAGAAAAATTTAGGGATAGAGAGATGGAGAGAGAAATAAGGGAGATGGAGAGATGGAGAGATATAGATATATGGGAAGAGAAAGAGAGAGATATAGTTATATGAGAAGAGAAAGAGGGAGAGAGGAAGAGATAAAGAGATTATAGGGGACAAGGAAGGAGGGAGTGAGGGAGGGAGAGATGAAGGGAGATATGGGAATATAAGTAGAGAGAGGAGAGAGAAGTAGAAAGATATAGAGAGAGGGAGTCAAAGGGAGATATGTAGAGAGAGGAAGAGATAGGGATAGAAAGAGAGAGATATGGGTATATAGAGATGGAGGCAGAAAGAGTAAGAGACATGTGATAGACAAAGTTGATAGAGAGGGAGAGAGATGGAGAGATGGAGATATAGGGAGGGGGAAATATTGAGTGTGTGTGTGTGTGAGAGAGAGATATATAGAGATAGACATAGCAAGGGGGAAACAAGGAGTGTGTGAGTGAGAGAGATATTGAGATAGAGATATAAAGGGAAAGAGACATAAATAAAATAGATAGAGAGGAAGAGAGAGAGGGAGAAAAATAGAGGACAAATAAGTAGAGAGTTATAAAAAGAGGGAGCAATATGGAGAGAGGGAGAGAGAGGGAGAGATAGAGATAGAAAGAGGGGGGGGGGACAAAGACATACATATATTGGGAAAGATAGGGGGAAGAGAGAGATGTTACAAGAAGAGGTAAGGAGATAGAGATAGGGGAGAGATATAAAGAGTTAAATAGAGATATAGATGGAGATGGAGATGGAAATGGAGATGGAGATAGTAATGGGGTGATCCCACAATACTAGTTTATAATTTTTGGCCAAAGTGGGCATCGAACTAAATTTTTGAACTAAATCTTCACTTTCGGGAACCTATAGCGGCTAAACCATGAGGAATTTGAAGATGATGCAAACTAGTGATTTGTAACATTTTTTTTGTAGATTCTAAATATATTTTTTTTCAAAAAATTTAGAATTAGATTGCACTTTCCACCCTCTCTTTAGGAAAACTAGTTTTAACAAAGAAACACCATTTTTAAAGAGTGACGCTACTAGCTAAATACATAAATTTTTTTCTATGAAGGATAAAATTCTATTTTTTTGAATTTAGATATAACTACGATATCTAGTGCATGGAATTGGTTTGATAGAATTTCATTGAATATTTTTGTTTAATTAAGTCTCAAAATCAAAGCAGTTACAATTTATACATGATTTACTAGCTAAAACATAGCTTTTCTGTATGTATCGAAATTCATTTTTTTGTTGTTAGATCAGGGACATCAATATCTAGTGCCATGATATTTTTCATTTTTTTTGATAATTTGCTATTTTTCCACATGTATAGAACAAAGAGATTGATTTTTGATGAAAAACCTATGTTTAATCAAACTAAAAATATATACATAATAAAACCAAAAAATATTAAAATTATATTTGATGGATAGCTCGTTCGAAGGACTACCATCATCCAGTTGGTTCTATGAAGTCTCCTCCAT
>VDFB02104554.1:0-29679 GCA_007258455.2 Sequoia sempervirens | reverse complement strand
AGAGTGGATCACGCACAAGGATGATGTTCCCCTTTTTGGATATTTAAGAAATGACCTATGAAATTCAATATTTCATAAAATAAGAACTGTAACTAAAGCACATATTTATTTGATTGTAATTAAAACAGCATAAAATAAGAATAGCAACCAAAGTACACATTTATTTTATTTTATTAGATTAAGTATTTATAGAACATTTTCAAATTATTACTCCTTTGCTCCCACATTCATAGGTGAAGGGGAAGTGAATACACAAGAGAGTGCCCTTAGTGATAACCTTCTCAGCCCGAGAGCGGCCAACAAACGCCCGTTGTAATGACCCTCTCGGCCCCCGGTGACAGACCGCAGTCCATCTATAGAAGGTGGCCTACCTTGAAGGGATCCTAGTCATCTGCACTCCTCAATGTATATTCAATTCCCTGCCCTTATGACTGAAAGAGAGAGAGTCCTCAATTTGATGATATTACATATATACATTGCAAAATCTACTCTATTCCTCATTTAAGATTACATGAGATAACTACAGCCAATATCATTTATGCTAAGTACGATACTAGTCCCTTAACATCTATATTATATGCATTAGTCCTTAAATCTATTAATCGCCGATCCCTTGTCAATCATTTATAACACGTTTAACATATATTGTTTTCCCACTATATAAAAGTATTGTTGATTTAGGGCTATGAAAATACACACCTAATACTTACCATTGTGATCTGCGAAAACCTCCACATGATGTCGCCATCTTGTACTACATTTAATAGAATGATAGATTATCATAGCATTGTTAGTTGTCCAATTCAAGATAACATATTGGCAACACTATAATAAGTAACATCGATTAGACAAATATTGTTATGTGTAAATTGTATTGATCAATTGCCTATTATATATTTACTAGTCATCATATATTTAAGTATAAAATAACATCACCTGATTCCTATTCAAAATCTCACAATTTTAGGCGGGATATGACCCATGGACCATACTCATAGATATGTAGACTAACAACATAGATATTTATCTATTCACACATATATATCTTGATACTTATTTTACCCTCACATCTAGTAGCTATGATACGAATGTCACAACAGTGATTACATTCAATGGTTACAGGACATACCTGATCTGCATAATTCAGAATGTGTTCAATATGTTTATAGGGTATACCTTTTCTTTTGGTAAGATTGCATACACTATCTTCACAGATTTAAGCGTGAAAGTTGCCTGGATACCACCGGAACATACCGGTGAGCCAATTTTTTCGCTTTTCAAATAATGCATTAAACATTCATAAATGCAATCTGCTAGATGGATAAAACCGTAAACGCAAGAAGTAAACTCATCGTATGCGTATGGGAATTCAACGCAGGGCATCAAAAAGAGCAATTGTGGGTTTCCTATGATATATTCATTGTTTAAGTTCACTGCCTTTCAAAAGGGGGACAAGGTCTGAAACGCGGGCCCCAGCAGCAGCCCAATGTTGTGTTTAGGAATAGAAGGAAGATGCCTGCCTTCCGGTTGATAAAGGAGGTCAGAAAAATAAATATAAAGAATATATTATGAAGAATACCAGTCAGCAATCTGACATAAAGGAATAAACAGAGGCAGGTTTTGGAAGGAGGACGGATTACATTATCAGATGGATACAAAGGTAAGGGACATCTGTTTCAGTGTTTGGTAAGTAGAATATGCTTTAAGACAGTTGAGGACATTTATATAAGGATATAGGAAAGTAAAGGATGTGCCAATTAGTGAGACTAATATGAATACTTTAACGGCAAATATGTGTCATGTCCCAAAATTGTAACACATGAAAATGCAAATCAATAAATAAATCATAATCACAAAACACATTTTAGTGTGAAATATAAATAACTAGATAAATAAATATCAAAAATGTAATGGCAATCTAAATATTATTATCAAGAATATTATAATTATAATACATTTATTATAATAAACGAAACAATTAATATTAGTACATTATAAATATCATAATAATAGAGATTTCACAAGAAAATAATATTAATAAAATATTATTATAATTATAGTCATAAATATTATAATACATATAAAACCACTAGTTTAAGAATAAATATTAATAAATAATATTTATATATTGAAGATGTAATGCAACGATTATTAGTGAAAAAAAAAGGATTAATTATAAAAACAGCAGTTTGAAAAAATAAAATAAATAAATAAATAAAAGTGGTTTAAAAATAATAATGAAGGTTTAAATAAATGTTTGTGTCTTTTCATAAGGACATCACTCTTGAAAAGATGTATCCTTAACATAGATATAAAAAGACATTGAATGTAAGAATCAGAAATAAAAAAGGAATCAATTAGAAATCTGCATAAAGCAGCAGATTGGAAATGAAATAAACTATGGGAGATTTATTTGATTAAGTGTTATTGTCAAGAATATATTTGGGGAACAATTATTGAGCCTTATAAGTAATTACGATCATAATATAAAACTGGATAGATTAATATATATGACCAATCAAATGTAAGATTGAAGGAAGGCGACTAAGGAATTAAGAATCATGGGAAGACACAACAGTTCAGGTGATGTATTCACTTAGCAATAATATTTGGCATATTTTGAATATAAGAATTAGATATTGTTAATTTGATTATTGATATAATGACATCCTTTAATCTTATCATAATGAGAATTATCATAGGAAATGATGAACTTAAAGAACCATTGGTAAATGAAAATATATTTCATTATAGGCATGAAATAAATTTTGGATGAATGCAAATATATCTGATTGTTTAAAGATTGTCTACTATGTGCTTGTAAACCTATTAGGATGGACGAAACATGGGTGAAGTTGGATTGCCTACAAACCCCACTTTCAGCCCCTTAGGCCCTAGACAAGGGATTGGGCTTTGCAGCCCCTTAGGCTCTTAACAAGGGATTGGGCTTTGCAGCCCCTTAGGCCCTTGACTAGGGATTGGGTTATAGGAAGATGGGGGTCCCACCTAAGTCTCTGCCCCTTAGGCCCAAGATACGGGATTGGGCAAGAGAAGGTGGTAGGCCTTAGGCCACTTGGACTCTATGGTTCCTCTCCCCTAATAGGACGAGTGTCTTCTGAGGTGTTACCATGAGTGGAGTATGCAGGTACTAAGCCCCTAGGCAAGAAGGATTGTGATGGACAACCTCTTGAGTTTACATGAGGGCTTCAAGGCGGATCCACCTATGGCACTCCTCTTATGTCTCGGCTAATTGATTCCATGTTTATAAATATATTGTGGATATCTAGATATTATTGCTAACTGATATGTGTATGTGGAAATGTTTTTAAATTGGTGAATGCAAATTTCAATCTAGGATTATTTCATTAGAGAAACACATTCCTTTTGGAAAGAAGAAACTCTAAACCTAATCAACAATTGAATTCTAGGGAAAACAAGCAAATGCTATGCTAAGCAGGTAAGGGACACATTACAATATGTGAATAATAGATAAATTTGATAATGAATTATATATATATATATATGTGTGTGTGTGTGTGAATAATGATATAGGAAAGAGTATATATGCACTACTTAAATTGAAGTAGAATACATATATATGTATTCATATAGAATTAAGATTTATATGTATTTATAAATTGAGTCAATTAGAAATGATGATATATACTGATTTAGATTATATTTATAAACGGTTGTGCAAATAACAATTATTGAATCTGATAAGCAATCATGATTCTTTAATATAAGAAGGGGAAACAGATTCTTACTTATCTGATTCATACTAATGATATCTTCTAAGTATTAAGGACAGATGGATCGATGGTTAAGGAATCAGGAGGAGCCTCAGCAGGTTAAATCCTAGTAAGGGTAAGTATTGAGAGGTAAGTAACCTCAACTAACTAATAACATGGATGGTTATGTAATCAATCCCAGTTACTATGGATAGCAGGGCACAGTATAATAACTAGTCCATAGATGATAATGCCTTTCGATTGACTCATTCCTAAGATGTAATGATCCAATCATGAACAAGAAATTATGTGCATTTTTATGTCTCTAATACGGGGACATTACATTGTCCTTTTATGCAGCTGCAATAAGAGTTTGATTTTCTCCCTTGCATAAAGAGTGATGAGCTAAGGAAAGATCAAGACAAAGCCTATCAACCTCATTCTCCTTCTCTTGATAGGCATCATAGCTTTCCTCTGCAAACTTAATAGCATGATCCCTATCTGAGAGCAAGTGCAAATAATCTGACTTTATGGATTCAAATGCTTCTTTGATGGTTCGCACCTTAGAAAGAGTGTCTCCACCCTTAACTCCATTCTGTCTCTCTTCAAATTGCAGCTCCCAGTAAAGTTCTTCAATACAATTGTGTGTGCTATCAAATCTTGATAACTCCTTAACAATTTTCTCTTTTGTAACCAATAAGTTATCCTTCAAAACTTGCAGCTCTTTAGGCCCATGTTCATAATCAGCAAAGAAGCTTTGCTCATCAAACATCATCTTTTCTGATTTATTTTCTTTGACTTGATTCTCAAAATCAGCCTCCTTTCTAATCTTATCATTGCATAACTCCTGAATCGAAGGCTTGTCGACAACTTCTTCAAACAAATTAGTACCTCTATCTTGACCTTTCAAGTTCTCATACTCTTCTTGTGCGTAATTCTGAAAGGCATCCAAACCATTTGCTGATTTTAAAACATTCTTCTCTTCAACATAAGAAATCACGTTCTCATTAGCCATTGTTGCAACTTCTCCTCCAAAGATCACTTCATTACTTGCATTGCAAACTGATTTTTGAACTTCATCAGGATCAAAGGGGAATTTATCCCACTCCTGTTCTTTATCATACCTTGGTGACATTGCACCCGGATCCCAAATGTGAAAGGTTTGATTGTAATGATCAATAGGAAAGAGATCATCATGCTCCTCTTGAACTATTGACTCTTTGAATGAGTCACTCCTCAACCCACTTGAACTGAAATCTTCATCTATAACTTTCTCCATAGATGTAGTTTGATAATCAAACCCACTACCACCCAAGTCACTAGCATTATATCGGATTAAAGAATCATCAAAGTTGGTTGCTTTGAATATTTTGTCATTCTTTTCTTCAATGAAATTATTCTTGAGTAGATGTGTTGCTGATTTTATCATTAGTGCCCACATACATACCAAAGAAGTCTTCTTGGACACTTGTCATTAATTCTTCATATGGAATTGGCTCAGCAAGAAGTAGAGAATTATCCTTCACTAAATCTTCAACAAGAGGAAATAAAAACACATCGGAATCACCATCAACAACATTACTTTCGTAATGGTCATAAGTTGGTTCAAAGACACCATTAGTATTTGCTTCATCTTGCTCTTCTTCAACGTACTTATCCCACACAACTGTTCCACCAGCATCTTTTGAGAAGCCATTTGTCTCAAGATCTTCATTGGTTGAATCCTTATTAGGACTCAAGACTACTGTAATGATCTTCTTACCATAATAATCTTCATTATTTCCCATCCCATGCAAGTCTAGGGATGTATTTTGGGACTCTAACTTAATCTCCTCACTTGCCAAGGTATCTTCATCAAGCCCACTTTCATTTTGAACCAAAATGTGCACCTTGCTTATGTCTTCTTCAACACTAATTGACTGATTTTTCTCTTCAATTTGCTTACTTGTGGGCTGCAAACCACAAATAGATCATTTTGCTTCTTCCTTCCTTGATTCTTCAATCATGGCAAGTTCTGCTTCTCTTTTAATTTTTTTCTTGATGTAATTGACCACACCCACTTTTTCAGGATACCTAATCAACACACAATTCAAGTAGCAATCAAAAGAAACATCATTCTTGAACTCATCTGACATACTCTGATATTCTGCACGGAATATGGAAGCATCATGTTCACATTCCCTCATGAACTGTTCGACAAATCTGTTGATGTCCGTTGTGGCAACACTAATTTTCTGTTCTTCCCAACAAGATGGCAGGAACTTCTGCTCTGATACCACTGAAATATTCCCCTTAATTTTTTTTCCAAAATTTAACACACAAATCAGCAACCAATCACTGATTAGTGTTAGCTCCAAATGCAAATCAGCATGGAAAGTAACTCTAACCAAGAATGTTCACCAAGATCCCAGTGTGGGCGAGGTGATAGCATATGGTCAGAGGATCATTAGGAATAAATTGAACTGAAATTACAATTCATCTGCTGATGCAGGCATCCACAAGCAGTGGGGATACTCCACTTATTCAGTGAGTAAGATTATTACATTATTAAAGGTGGCAAGCCAGCCATTTATATCCTCACTTCCACTTATTAACGTGGGGGGAATACAGTCCACACAACCACTTATTTAGTGGGGGGAAACTTACAATTAAATAAAGATGATTATTTAAACTCAACCACTCAATCGTGGGAGTATGAAATTTAAACTAATTGCAGCAAATAAAATAAATAGCTGTTAGTACTACTAATCAGCTTTACAATGAATTAAACAGCTGCAAATAAAAAAGATATGCTTCTAAATCCATCAAAGGTTAGAGTAACACTTCCTCTAACTCTTGCAATACAATAATGATATAAAAATGAAGCTCAAACCAGCATTATATCAAAAACTAACAAGTCTGATATAAAAATCTGCAATCTGGAAATGTCTATCAGCAAATAGCAAACTCATAAAAATGTTCACAACTCCTTCTAAATACCTCCGAATAAGCTGGAATGTTTTGCAAAGACCTTCTAGGAGGATGGCGCCCAAATTCAAACTACAAAACTGCATCAAAACTCAAGATATTATTCTTGCACGAATCCCAAAGCACTCATGAGATGGTACGGCCCTGTAGAGGGGCGATTTCTCTTGGAAAAATCAGAAACTTGGAATTAAAATCTGAAAACCTCCAAATGTGGTCGCCATTATCATAGAAATGCAATGATCAAATACCCATAACCAAAATAAATTCATACCAAAAGCTGTAAATGAAAACCACCTTCAGCTGTGTATACACCAGCAACATAAAAACTGAAGTTCTCACCAAAATTCACCAATTTTGAAGCACAATCTGCTAGTCTGATTGAGAAGCAGCAATAATACCAACTAGGTGTTATCTTTCAAACACGAAATTGGATTGGAACTAGAGGTAAGCATCCCTCGAAGTAAAAAACAAGTTGTCATTCCGATAGCATAACATTATCATAAACATTGGATAATCAGCTCTTCAAACAGCAGCAATATATAAGCTTTAGTTGGCAAATGAAGCAACAAGAACTCTTCAAATTCCAAGAAGTTGAATCACTTCAACTTCCAAAAGGGACGCCACCTTTTTGCCTTTTACTTTTTGAAATAATAAAATATCATTCAACTTCCCTTTTAGGCATCCATTTCATATTGCAACAATAAAGCATTTATTAAATAATTAAATGCTCACTTGACCCCTTTATGTCCCCTTCTTTAAAACAACTTGAAGTCATCAAGCCTAGGCGTGGGGTACAACTTCAAGACATAAAAATTGACTAAGTTTGAAACTCAGTCCAAGGAGATAACCAAATACACAATGCCCAGTTGCAAACTTACAAATTAAGCAGCCAGCAACCCATTAAATACAACCTGGGGAATCCAAGTTGATGTATGATGCTTCGCCAAAAATGAACTTATACTAAAATAGTAAATGCCAAAATAAAGTTAACTTCAAAACCATCGGAAAGCCAAACTGAACGTTGAACTGCAAAGGATTGAATTGTTGCTAGATAGATACTGCCAAAAGATAGACTTGCTAAAATTAGCAAATTGCTATAAATAGTAAGTCTGCACAACATCCTCCTCAACGTACTAACCGGCGAGATTCCGCGAGGAAACCCTAGTTTTTATACTTCACTCTTTAGCTCATTTGATTTCCGTGAATAGGCTAAATCCAAAAAGAAGGAGTGTGCTGGCCAAAATGGGACATTAAGGGGAAGTTGGGACGGGTTCCTTAGCCGCCCCTTTTTTCAAAACTTAGGGAAACTTCAAACGGGAAACAAATAACAAGAAAAGGGCTGCTGATCATTCTGTGGACTTACTGACTGCCCCCACGTCAAAGCATTGTTAAAGCAAAAACAAAACAAAAACACACAGTAGTATTCTTTGCAGACTCAGTATCGATCACAGAAAAAAAATATACTTGTATGTTATGTCCAAAATTAATATCACAACAACACGATTTCTCCACTCGTGTATACAAAATATGTTCACCTAAAAATCAGAAAAATGTGTGATGAACCAGTGCTGTCCATAAATTCTACATGTAACAAAAAAGTGTCTTCACATTGTGGTTTCTTTGAGAACTGAATATCCCGATATCTAACATAAGAAGTTATAAAAAGGTGTATTGTTGTTGCAACAAGAATATAAATAATAACAATATTAGTGATGATAAATGTACTACTATTATAGTGGGACTAAATCCTCGATTGTAGAATGTGCCACATTTTTTGGTAAACTTTTTGTTAATTAGAAACAAGTAAATTACATTGCATGATAATAACCAAAGTTCAAAAGTCCTATGAAGCGCAATTTTGAAACCTATAGCAAAGTTAGTGCCAGAGAGCAGGACGATGGCACATGACACCATAGACTTTAGCCCATGGTCGTGCTTTTGGATTGGCAACACTTTTGGTGCCAATAATGCCTAATAAACCACTTCTTTCTCACCGTTGTTATACATGTAAGATTATCAACATACACCCAACATATAATGAGAAACATAAACACCATACACACAATGAGATGTTATTGTATTACAATGGAAGAGAATCCAAAACTAGTGGGATATGCAACTTTCTAAGATTATTGACGCACACGTCCAACATATAGTTAAGGTTCTATAATGTATATTATGCATGCCTTATCCATGTTCTCATATAAATATTTAAAATTTCCCTATATATTTAAAATTTTCCCTATATTTTATATAGTTGTCCCCCCACCGTCCCCAAATTTGGCCTCAAAATCTGGAAACTTGGGAACTCATCCCGCCGTCCCTGTCCCAAAAACTTGGAGTAACGCTGATAAATTTGGATCTTAAGGACTTCGTTGGAATCCCTGTTGATCCAAATACCTATCAATCTTTATGGACCATGCCCTGGGTGCGTGCTCTAGGCCATAAAGACCCTTCATCAATCTGCCTACCTAATGCTCCTTTCCTACAACTTGAAAACCCTGGGGCTGAGTCATGTACACTTCTTCCTCTAACTAAGCCACCATTGAGGAAGGCATTCTTCACATACATTTGATGGGCTTTCCAACAAAACTATGCTGCCATAGCTAGAACTAACCGAATGGTGCTCATCTTTGCTATAGGAGCAAAGGTTTCCTGATAATCAATACCTTCTCTCTATGAGAACCCTTTAGCCACCAATCGTGCTTTGTACTTGTCAAGTGTACCATATGCTTTGTACTTGAGTTTGTACACCCATTTGCAACCAATGGGTTTCTTCCCTAGTGTAAGATTTCAAAGAACCCGAGTCTTATTTTTCAAAAGACTTTGATGTTTGATTTCCATGGCCTTTTCCCATTCAATTTTATCTTTTGCCTTAGCAAACACTTGTGGCTCATACACTCCCTGAATATTGGCCATACGAGAAAAGTTAATAGTGTTATGCTTGCTCTTGCCTCTAAATGATCGACCCTCGACCATTTCATCATCTCGAACACAACCAATGAGTTTTTCCAACCACTTAGGTCTCTTTGTAGAAACACCTTCATCCAAATCAGCATGGTCATCATGACTTGGGTTGCCAGGTACTATATCATCTAGATGTTGATCTAGGTTTTCTTGAAGAAGATCATTTGGTACTAGTATCAGTACCTTCCAGGAAGATTCCACATGTTCGGAATCATCAGAGTCCCCCGTAAATCTTTAGCCTTAAGAGGCTGATCTTCAATACACTCGATGTCAAAAGGGAGCTGAAAAGGTCCAACTTCTTCATCAATCACCACATCCCTGTTGAATGTCAAGCGGTCAGTGTCCACATCAGTCAGCATGTAGGCTTTATGATTTTCATTGTACCCTATAAGTATTAACTTCTAACTCTTGGAGTCCAATTTGGTTCTCTCTATATTTGGAATCCAAACATGTGCAATAGAACCGAAAACCTTAAGATGGCTCACCTTTGGTTTCCTCCCAAACCATGCTTTGTCTAGAGTTTTCTCCTTGTAATGTCCCCTTCTCGCTCTTGAGCAATACTGAGACTCAATTAGCCTATTCCATAGTTCCCATAGGCTAGTTGATGCGGTTAGGGGACTCATTGGCCACTATCGGTGTTCAATTTGGGGTTTTTTTTGGAGGGGTTACTATTTATAGCAATGGTCGGTTTCAGTGTTGTCATTTTCAGTTGCTCACAATTTCCTCGGTGATCTTTAGTTTCGCTCAATTCTAAGCATTTGGCATCCACTTACTATTTATAGCAGTGCTATTTTTAGTAAGTAACCATTGGGGGAGTTGGTTCCAAGCTTGGTCATTGGTAGCAGCATTTTAATCAAGTTTCAGTTGGGGAGCCAAAGGTTAAAATTTAATATTTATTTTATCTGACCACTCAAGCATTTTATTAAGTTGAATTATAAAGTTATATTATAACTTAAAACTGAGGGGTAATGTGGTCATGAAAAAGGACCTAAGCACCTAATGGAATAACATTAAGTTGTTTTAAATTCAATTAAATAATATTATTTCCCCATGGGTTTGGGCGCCTAAGTGAAGAGGAACAAATATTTTAAAAAGATGACTTTTAAGTGGGACACCTCAAGGAGATATTAACATTTTATAATGTTAATTTATTAAAATGGCTCTCATAGTGGGATAGACGCCTATGGAGGGGAATTTGATGTTTTAAAAAGTTAAAATATTTTCTCAAAGAAGGGCGTTGGTTTCTTATGATGGAATTTAAAATCTTTTGAAGTCCAGAATCCCCAATCTTTTAAAAATGAAGTTGGCTCTCATTTTTTATCATACAGACTTGATAACTTATTGATATGTTGTTGCAATTTCTCTGGTTGCTTGGGAAACATTGTGAGGACGAAAACTCTCCATTGTTGGGCTGATTTCAGTGGTGAAATATCCACCCTAGTCAAATACTGGTGCTGGTTCAAAGTTTATTTCAACAAAAGCTTCAAAGATTGTCCTACAGAGAAGAAAACATGAAGATATTTCAGTATTTTTAGGAGTTTTTGGTGTACTTTGGTTTGGCTTCCATTTTGGGTGTGATTTTCAAAAGTTTTGGAGTGTTATTTTGGATTTCTGGGTGTTTACAATCATGGATCTGAAACTGTTTTTTTTATCATAGCTATTTTTCAATTGGAGTGGTGGTTTTGGGTATTGTTACTATTTGCAGCTCTTCCTTGGCCGATTCCAAAGAGTACAAGAACTCAATTTTTAGTGAAGGCCGTGATTTTTGAGAAGGGGTCGAACTTTCCAGGACGGCAGCCCCTTTGCTGCTTGTGAACTTGCCTCTTGACCAGCGTTTGTGGAGTTTTGGGCTTGAAGTCTTTGATGCTGGAGAAAGGTGACTTAGGTGCTTGGGAGACTAGCTTTTCCAATGCCTTTGCTGGAGGTGTCAACACCAATACCAAGCTTTCTACTTGCTGCTGTAACAGGTTCTTTGAGACTGATTTAAATATTGTAAAAGTTTTGATTTAAAACATGTAATGAAAGCTTATATTACTGGTTACAATCTTTCTTTGAAAAGATTTCAGTTTTTAGTATTTATTGTACTTTGCAATCTGCACTTGCATTTCTTACTCTTGCAAAACTTATTGAAAAACCAAAACAAACACAAACATCATTGAGCAAACGCAAGGGCAGCAAACAGAGAGTTTCAAAAAAAAACAAGGGTGCTATCTTACACTCCTTCACTACTTGTGTCAAAGACCTGCTAAGAAGATAAACTGCAATGTAAACTGCCTCTGCCCAAAACTTCTTGGGAACACTCTTGTTCTCCAACATACACCAAGCCATCTCCGTAATAGTATGGTTCCTTTTCTCAACCACTCCATTCTGTTGTGGAGTATAGGGTGTTGTGAATTGACGTTTGATACCGTGTTTAGCACAAAAGTCTGTGAATTCGTTTGAGCAGAATTCACCTCCATTATCAAACCTAAGAGTGATTATTGAATAACCAAACTCTTTTTCTACTAATGCTTTGAACTTTTGGAATTTCTTAAACATATATGTTTTTGCTTTTAGGAAAAACACCCACATTTTCCTACTAAAATCATCTACAAACAAAAGAAAAAACCTGGGACCAATGACCGATGTCGTATTCATTGGTCCACATACATCTACATGAACTAATTGTATTCTAGAAACGAAATTTTGTGTTGCTTCCCTACTTGGCAAGCTTCGCAAACACCCTATATCTATTGTTAGATGTCAAGTAAACCTTCTACCATATACTCTCAAGCTAACTAAGAGAGATAAGAAAAATTGAGATTCCAAATAGTACTGATAGCAGATGAACTCTTGGCTGCCAATGCACACTCCTAAACCTCTCCAGTATCAACAAACCAATACAAACTATGACCCTCTATGCCAATTGTGACGGTTTGCTTGGACTCCTTGTCGACAATATAACACTTGTGTGTGCTAAAAATGATGTCCAACTTGGGACAGTGACGCATAATTTGACTCGCTAAGAGCAAATTGAGCTCCATGCCCGAAACATAGTATACATTGAGGAAAAGAAGACTTTTCCCTCCAGAGGTTATCTAAACATTGCCTCTACAAACAACTATATACTCCTCACCACCTCCGAAGATCAATGAATCTAAGCAAGTTGTATACTCAATGAACCAATCCTTCCTGTGTGTAAAACGTCGAGACGCTCCAGAATCAATGTACCATGCAGAAGACTTGACTTGATTTGTTGGTCGTTTGGCCATGATAGCAAAGAAGGTTAAACTCCTACTCAGAATGCTCTACAACATGAGCCTTCTATGGAGGCCCTCCCTGGTTGGATTTTTTATCAGCCAACCGCTTCCTACAATGCTTCTTCATTAGACCAAGTTTACCACAATAAGGACATGTGATAGTCTTCAAATTCTTTGAAGTATCATCAGAATCCCCTTGACCTTTCTTCTGCGGCCACTTGGCTTTGCCCTTGTCCTTGGCTACAAAGACTTGTCCCACACTCGGTGAATCACTGCTACTACCAAATTGCTTCTTCGATTTGTCTTGCTGCAAGACTTTGTTACACAAATCGTCGAACTTCAGGTCAACATTGGTAGATGTGATGTTGAGTGTTTCAATGAAATGCTCAGTAGCACGTGGTAAGCTTTTCATTGTGATTACCACAATGTCCTCTTCTTCCATGTTTCGACCAATGGTTGACAACTGATCCTTGATGTCCTCGATCTTGAGTAAATGCTCTTGCAAGGATATTTTCTCATCTATTGTGATCAAAAAAGGCATATTCTTCAGAAAGAAGTGTTGAACGTTTTGTCATTGATGTCAAACTAGCTACTTGGTTAAGCTACGTCCTTGCGTGCTTGAGCTACTTGTCTACTTGCTTGAGCTACTTGCTTGTGTGTTCAGCTACCTGGCTGTGTGCTTGACCTACCTAGTTGCTTGCTTGAGCTACCCGGTTGTTTGGTTAAGCTTCTTGCTTGTCTTCTTGTCAACATATAAGCCAAGTCAGCCTGCTAAGTCAGATTTGTTTGTCAGCATATGTGCCACATCAATCTATGTTGAATTGTCAAAGAGGTCGACCTTTTTTTCAGCTGATTGATTTCTTTATTTGTGGTGGTGTTTGAATTCTTTATTAAATCTTTGGTGGACTTGTCAAAGGGCAGCTAAATAAAGAGTATCACATTTTTTATGAATGTTTTTGAGGTCGCTTCTTCTACATAACAACGGTTTCTTTTAATGAGATGGTTCAATATTTACCTAGGCAGCTCTTTACTCATGTCGACTACAATCTTTAATACTGAAGATATTCCTAGTCAACTCTTTTAAAAATGGCACGATTTCCTTATGGGGCGGCTAATTTTTTGTTGAGTTTCAGAGATTTTATGATGTATGGTGGCTTCTATTTGAATGACTTAATATATGCTTCAATATTCTATCTATTATTGGGTTACGGCTCTAGCAGCAGAAGTCGTGTCTCTTATTTTTGCCGACAACTTCTATTATTTTCGTCTTGTCTATCTTTTGAGACAACTCCTTGATTCCCTCATCAACAGTAGGTCTTCAAGGCATTAATGTAATAAGTGTGAAGCCGCTGAAATGAATTTATTTTTATGGTGAAATTCTATTTCTGGTGTATGTATGCAGAGTTTTGAAGAAAGGAGTTCAAGGAAATCGTGAGAGCTGGGTGATATAGAAAATACGTTTTAATTGATATGACAACAAAAAATTGAAGTGAGTCGGGCTTTTTAAAAAATAGTATGACTTCACTCCTTTTGGGAATGGTTTGTGCTATCATATGGAAGATGCTGTGATTTTGAGTGAATTTTTTTTTTATGTTGAGTATGGCACACAGAGTTTAACTTGGATTTTGTCACGTTTTTGTGTGATTGAGAATTTGGCCCTCAGAAGTGCATGCATTCTTGTGGCTAGGAGTCGATATGTTTAATAAGGATGTCGTAAGTGGTTGAGATGAAAGGTATTATGAATATGCCGTGTGTTTTCAAGTGTCTATAATATTTTTAGGAGGAAGCCGTTGTTTTTAAAGACGTCAAGTATTGTGTGTATGAAAGAGGAGACTTTAGATTCAATGATTAAGAGGAGTCCGGCCTTTCTAAAAGTTCAAAATGTCAATCCTTTTGACAAAGAATGCGTTGAAGTCTATATTTTGTCTTATGAGGGTGCTGCGATAAATGTTTTTACAAGCTTTGAACCTGTTATCTATTCCGGAAGCTTGATCTATTTGCTGTGCAGAAAGAAGACATTTTATTGAGGAGATAGCAGACCACGTGTTTTTAATTGCACTCTGAAATCGGGTCTTTCAAATATTTCCTTTTCAACAAGCTGAGTATATGTGGTGCTTATTGCAGATCTGATCGCTATACTGCATTGTCTTGAACATATGTTGTGCTTTGTATGTGTTGTCTGTGTGATTTCGGGTCACTATGTAAGCTACTATGAGCTGAGTTTAGCACAGAATTGTTTTATGCATTTCAGTTGAGTATTTGAGTAACAGGTGGCTGCAAAAAAAACAGATTTCTCATAAATTCAGTCATCATCACATGTTTGAATCTTCAGAAATTGTATAAGGTGTGTGGGAGTGTAATGACCCTGCTCAAATCTGACCTCAAAATGCTGATTGAAGGCTCAAGGAATTTCATCAAACACTTTGCATACAAGGGTCATATGACTGATATAAAATTTCAGATTGTTTTTATGGCTCTTATCTCCACTTAACATCAATAAGAATGTTTGCAAATGACTCTAAATTGACTAAACAATGTCCTGGCATGAATGTGCAACTTATTTTGACAATATTCAATGCATATATATGATCTAAACATGAGAAATGATCACCTACAGCCAACTGGTATTTTAACAAACAGTTGGTATGCAAACTAACAAACTAAATACAAATGATATTGAATTGCTCAAATGACACCAGCAATTTGTATCTCCTTAATTGCAATGAAGTTTCTAATACAATGCTCATGAAATATGGCCAAGACTCTTGGCATTTACATTGATTACAAAATATGATAATGCTAGTATAATGCACACCTACAGCTGCAAATATAACTATGCTAAATGCAATGCTAGAAGATGATAGAAATGTGAAGAACCTGGCCTCAAGAAGTGCCTTGGATGAAAGATGAAGTAGCAATCAAATTCCAAGCAAATTGAACTCCTCTTAGGCCCAATCGATGCTTTCACCCAACCGCCCTTGTTCTTGCCTGGCAATACTTTAGATAAATAAATGCAGCCTCTAAGCTCTTTGAATTTGTTATGAAAATGATTGCCAACACCAAAGGAACCAATCCCTCAAGTGCCCACAAAATTATATCTCCTTATTGAAGAGCAACGAATGAAAATGTAATTTCTCTCATGGCTGATCTGCAGATTGAAACAAAATTGTAGACTTCAAATAACTTCCCAAACTCTTCCAAAAATGATTGCAATTAGCACAATGAGAAAGACTGATGTATCTTCCTCCACTATCCAACTAGGGTTGGTGTTGCACAACCGAAATTGGCACTTAACCAGCTAGGTTTGGTCTTTCACAAACGAAGACTGAAAAACAATAAGCTAAGCATTCAGCTTCAGCAGTGTAGTAGAAAAGTGTATTCAACTCAAGATGTCCAAATGCATAGCCAAAGCCTCTATTTATACTTTTTCAACCTCATCACTAAGAGACTTCTAGAAGATTCTTGATTATTCCTCAAGTGACTTTATTATTTTATTAATTTATTATAAGTCACTTAAGTCACTTTTTAGTAAATTAATTAAATAATAAGTCATCCCTTTTGATATTTTATTTTATGGGAATAACTTGATAAATAATTAATTTAATAACATCCTTTGATTTAATTAAATCATCAATTAAGCTATCCCTCATAAATTATCAATAATTCCAATGTAACTTTAATTAAATCACCATTCCACCTGTGACATGACAGGAGTCATAAATGTTGATCCTATGATATTCTGAGTATTACCATGCATGAGTTAAGGAAGATGCATTGCATCAGCATGTGCCTATGTTTATAGATATGAATTTATGTTTACTTTTGCAAGCATTTTATAGGTGTATATCTGCATGAAGCTGAGAGTTTGAACAAAAGGTTTTCAGGATTTTGCAGTAAGTTTTGAAGTTGGTGCTTCAGCTTGATCTGAATTCAAGCTTCAGGAGAGTTGGTGCTCACTCACTTAACTGGGTTGGTGCCCATTGTTGGATAATAAAAGCAATATCTTGTTGTGGTTTTTTACCCGAAAGGGTTTTTCCCATGAAAAACAATGTTCATTGTGTTTTGTGGTTGTTGTTAATCTTTCGTATTCTGATTCATATGGTTTATATGGTTAACGTTTTAAAGTTTTAGAAATACTAATACTACCCCCTCCCCCTTGCCCGCGCCCCTCTCAATATTTCCTGTGTGCTCTTCAAGAAGGCCCTTCCTTTATGAAATGTCCCACACCAAGTGGACACTTACAAGCTGAGTTTCTGCCTTGATAAGTTTGTTTGTCCTTTCCAAGTTTTTGAGTTTGATTGTTTGATGAGATATAATGCCAGAAGAAATTAAAGAAAAGAATATACAATGCAATCAAGAGAAACACTAAAGCAATTACAATAAGAATCTCAAACCAGATTTATTGTCTACATTGCAAATACAAGGTATTCATATTCGATTTTACATACAATGCTGAAAGATCAATATTTTATCATACCCGGAAGCCATAGCTATAATTTGCTGGTCTGTAACAGTCATATCAGCAATTTTGGAAATGCTGATCCGCAACACAGAAACCCTTTACTTTGGACACCTAGCTTCATAAGATAATTTCTCCAGCATGAAATAGCAACAATCTGTTATTAACAGTTTAGACGCCTCCAATAAAGATGATATCAGCACCAAACTCTAGGCGATTTACCCCTAAACTCAAACACTACACTATGTTGTTGTACGGCCTGGCTGAAAGGAACTTGTATGGCCTAAGAAATGCTATAGTGCAGCCCAGCAATGATCAACCAACAATAAATGCAACCCTCGGGTGATCTTTCTCACCTGTAGGAAGCACAATCAAAGAGAGGCTACGTTCTCCAAGATTGAAATTACAGCAAAACACTAGGTTTCACCTCCAAAGCCAAAGCACAAAGCCAAGTTGAGAGAAAATGATGAATCATAATGAAATGAATTCCAAAAATGCCCTTTATAATATTCAATTTGCATTTGACTTCATCTCATTTAATTTACTTTAATTTCATTTTTTTTCCCTCCTTTTTGGTGCACAACTTTATAATAATAAAGTATACTTTATTATTCACTTATATCTCCCCTTTAAAATAACACTTTAACACTTTTTATAAAATATTCTTTTTTAAAAGCATTTAAATCCCCCTTTTAAATAAAGTCCACTTAATTCATTAATAATATGCACTCAATAATTAATTATTATTTAAGTATAACTTTAATAATAATTATAATATTATGACTTCATCATTAATCATCGTAAATCAATTCTGACTTCACCAGGAGGTAGCCCATTGCATTCACTGCTAACTAGCGTGCCTTACTATAAATAGTAAGGTTGGCCTCTATCAACACACTGACTTACTATAAATAGTAAGTATATAAAAATGGAGCCAAAACACCCTGAATATCATAACCTCTGAACAAGCTAAGGATCTGGAGATGAAAACACTACCAACTGCCAACTGAGGAGCTAGCTAACTCCAACATTGGCCCCCCTAAACACTTATTAGCTTACGAGGACTCGAAGATAAGCTAAACCACCAAACTCTGATACACCCTCAAAAAGGGGACATACAATCTGCCCTCCCAGAAATTGCAAATGAATATAAAACACCACTCCATCAGAGGCCCAACGGAAGAACTGTAGAATGACCCTCAAATCGCCAAACAACTCTAGCAGCACTAGCATAAGCACAATTGCACAAGCATAAACGTCATACCAATTGTCCAACTCATGCGCACAAGATTTGTGCATCGAAATCAGTTCTGTACTTGTGGATCAAAGGTAAAACTGTATGCAATCCACACAATGTACACGCTATAATACTCATCAATAAATTTTAAATGGAATCTTGATTCACAAGAAGGATCCCATAGCAATTTGTAGAGTGCCCAAAAAAACATCCCTAGATCCCAAACCTAGAATGGAAGTCTGTCATGCATACCACCCACCGACTTCCACTGCACTACTCTGATATCAACTTCACCATGTTGAGAATGTTGAAGCATCATACCAAGATCCATCCAAACTTCAGTGCCAACCTTGTCACCACCTGGATCCCACTACAACCAAAACTCATATCCCTTAGTCATGAGGAGGTAAGAATATCCAAACATGTCTACACCACAACATCCCCCTTCATCCTCTACAAAACTCCTATGAATGTGTTGACTATCCCGCATAGGTGCTGGAAGATATGGAGTAGCTCCTCTCAAGTCAAGGAAATAATATAACTCTCCTCCATCACTGTAGTAAAGACTAATCAAGCCATCATGCCTATACTGACACTGCAACCTCTCAAAAACCATGTCTCCAATGGAAATTTTTGAGACAAAGAAGTTGCAAACTTTATCTGGTACACAGTAGCATGATGGTAATTTGATCTCTAACCCTACAAGTAATCCTCTAAATATAACTGAGTTAGACACTTGCAATCTCTAGTTCCATCTTCTATAGATGGCAACTCTTCATCCCACCATGGATGGTAAAAATCCTGAGCCAATCCACACCTACGCGTCATCAAGTCATCAATGTGTGGACTAAAGGAGAAGTGATGAGCACTCCTCACTATGCAATCAAGATAAAATGCCCCTACCTCTGCCAATGGTTGATCATCATAGCTATGGGGAACACACTCCTTATCACTTGAATCACTCAAATCAAATGACAGCTCATGTCTCTGATCCTAAATAGCTAATTGGGTAGATACTCTACCAACCCTCTCTGCATACCCAATAGCATACTCTCTATCATGAAACAAGTGGAGATATTCTGATTTTATCTCCTCTAAAGCACTCCTGATGAAATGCAAATCACGAATGTGAGTACTAGCCAAGACCCCATACCGTCTCTACTCAAATTTTGTTGTCCAAAGAAGATACTCAACATACTTATGAGTGCAATCAAAACGAGATAAGGTTGAGTCAACCTTCTCTCCCATAACCTTCAACTGATCTCTCCATCTTTGTCGCTCAATAAGTTATCAATCAAAATCAGCTGCATGAAATTTAATAATTGATTTGCTTCCAAGAGAGGGAAACAAATCGACATGAGAACCAATCTCCCCACTGGGTGACGCCCTGCATATCTCCTATGAAGAAGATGGAATAGTGTTGTGGTCAATCACACAACTCTCGGCAAAATCCACCACCTCATCACAAGAGCTATCAATAACCTACTCTACATCACCTGAAATGGGACTATCCTCAAAGACACCTGATGCAACATATGGTTCTCTACTACTCTCAACCAATGCACTCATCCCATCTATGTCACCTGCACCTGTAAATGTAATGGACGTAGCCACATCCTCAGTGTGCTCCTTACCACTACTTGTGGATGTATGCTCATCACCAGTAACTTTCATAGATATCGGAACTATATCTGCTGGAGATGGCGTCTACACTAAGCTCAACTCCATGGTAAGCTCATCTATCTGTAACTTTGACTCTTGAAGGGTTGTTTGAGCACTCTTCAAAGAGTTTGTGGTGACCTTTGTAATGTCCCTTTCTCAACATTGATCTCTTTGTGGACTGATAGCCTATTTCTGGAAATTTGTAGGCTAATCAGAAGTATAGATTAGGGTTTCCATTTTTATAGGAGGTTTCAGCTTGGCTTTCGGTGACAATTTTAGCATGCAAGTTTTTTTGGCAATCTATTCTTTGGAGCTTTCTAGGTTTTTGGAGAGCTTCAAGGTAAGGTAACATGCATGTTGAAAAAATGACATGCATTTCTCTCTGGTACATTGCATGCAAAAAAGGTTTCAGGGTTTTTCAGGGTTTTCAGAGATCTTCAGGGTGTTATGACATGCATCTAAATCCGTCAACCTTTCCAGACACTTACTATTTTTAGTAAGTCATGATTACTGCTCAGTTGTTGCTGAAATGAAGTTTGCATGCACTTACAATTAATAGCAGTTTGTTATTTTTGGTAAGTTCTATTTATAGCAGTGTCATTCCAACAACAGTCACTTCCAATTCTTCATTCTATTTTGTGCAGTGAGGTTGATCAGTTTGGGCGTTGGCTTCTTCTTTCCTCTTGGAGCTAAGTTTTAATATTTGTTCTTTTTGGTGGACACCTAGGGAGGAGATATTTTAATATTTTATTTGCTTTTGGAGATGGATGTCCCATGAGGAAGCTGAAAGGTTCTTTCTTGGAGGTTTCAAATTAATTCATTTTCCAGCTGAAGAGTATTTAATGATGCCTTGTGCCCTCATTTGTATCTTTTGGAAATTATGATAATGTTATGCTGTTGAATTGAATTCAGAGCTGCTTCGAGGAGATCCCTCCTAGCATCCTTCGCCATTCTTCGAGCTTCAAACGATAGCTTCCTAGATGGCTACTAAAGACCGTGCTTCACTCAGGAGTGCGGATAGAGCTTAATTTTTGAATTATTACAGGCAGATTGTTGATGTATAGTCTGTTTGTATTGCTGCTGAAGAGTATGGCTGAAGAGAATTTCTGCTCATAGCTTCGCCACTTAATTTTATTTGGTTCTGGGTACTAGCTCATGCTGTTTCATTGTGTAGGGCACCCAATTTTGCAAAGTTCAAAATTTAATTCTGAGTTTTGGATTTTCTAGAAGAGATCGACCTTCTTGGAGGCCGTACCACTTCACTGTTGATTGCATTGGGATTCGTGCCAAGTTTTTGGAGTTGTTCTGGCACAGTTTGCTGATTGGAAGATGGACGCCTAGGATATTGGCTTCATTTGTCTACTATTTGAGGTCAATCGGAGCTGAATTGAAGGAGTTGTGTCCATTTTGGTGAATCTCTCACTTGCTGGTCTGATTTTCTGCACTTTCTATTTCTTATAAAATCTGGAATATTGTTGATATTGAGCCTAAAACTGATTATTCATATGTTATTTCAGTTAGGGATAATGTCTCTAACAATATGATATATTTTGGGTTCAATCACTGACTTGTGCAGATATCTATCTATTTGTAAAGCTGATTAGTAGCACTAACAGCTGCTGTTATAAATCTGCATTTAAATATTTTGTAATTACTCCCACTAAAGAAGTAGTTGAGTCTTATTTTACTTTCAGCACTTGTTTAATTTCCCCCCACTAAATAAGTGGTAGTGTGGATTCATGGTTGGCTTGCCGCCTTATAAATTGTAATAACTTGCTCCCGCTGAATAAGTGGTAGAGATTTATGGTCGGTTATCCACCTACTCTTTGTATTTCCAATATTCACTTTCATTCATGGTCGGCTAGCCGCCTAGTAGCTTTGTATTTCATTTCCAATTTGCTAATGACCCCCGGCACCGTATGCTCTCACCTCGCCCACATTGGGGCCTTAGTGCTCAAAAGGTGAAGGGTTACTATTCTTGCTGGTTATCATTTGAAGCTAACACTAATCAGTGTTTTGTTGTGCTAATAAAATCTGGAAAAATTAAGGGGGGATATTACAACCTCAAGCTCATAGGTGAGCTCATCAACCTCCTCTTCCTTTCCCTTTAGAGCATCACAATAGATACCATCGAGCATGAGAAGATGATCTCTATTTGATAATAGTTGTAAGTAATTATTCTTCATTACCCCAACTGCATCTCTAAGTGCCTAAAACTCTACAAGGGAAAGTCCACTATCACGGTGCTCATATATACCTGGAGTCCAACAATAGTGTGCCACCAACTGCTGAACAACATCAAAGTCTCCTAAGGTTGAAGATATCATGCCTTTGTTCACTTCAATTAACCTGTCAAATGATGAGACCTCTGTGACAAATCGTGTCCACACAAATTTTCTGATTTGTAATCTGCACTATGGTAAGAGGCTGAATCATCATCACTCACTGTTTGATAAGCATCATCATGTATGCCATCAGTTTTGCACACTTCCTCAACAAAGGTACTACTGTTATGTACCTCACAAAATGGCTCCAATGACATAATAAAAGTTGTTGATTGGACATAATCATTGCACACGTCTTCCTCCAAAGTAGATGCATGTTCATTCAAAGAGCTATCCTGGGACCCAACACCAACAAGTAAGTTTTCTGATTTGTTCACATCTTCTAAGGTCTGATTTGCAAAATTAGACTCGTTGTGGCTTGAATCTGCATCACATAATTCATTTTTAACACCCAAATCTTGAGTGTCAACGTTAGGGAACTCCACACATCCATCATCCTCACATGGAATGATTGCTATCTCATGAGTAGGCTCAACATTATGACTGCTGTCATAAAATAGAAAATCAGAAGCTACATCATACTTATCTGCAGCGTCCTCAAGGAACTCAACCAAAACTTCATCCTTTGCTAACTGTCCATTGCCATGTGTTGGTTCAAGGGGTGTCTTCAAAGAAAAATTAAGTGTATCATGTGCCATAATTTATGTCCCATGGCTGCAATATAAATCTATATGTGTATAAATCTCTTTAACCTTTATGACCTCCTTACGAAATCCCCTTTGTCCATCTAGATGATGTGATTCATAAGCCCCAACATCTTCATACAAAACGTGAATCTTCAAATATGTTCCCTTTGTGGCTTCTTCAATGCATCCTTGTGTCAGAACGAGGTCTTCCTCAAACTTCTTTACCTCATTATCCATGCATTGGTGGTTAGGCTTCCCAAAACCTTTGCAAGAGAAGCATAGACCTTGTCTTCTCATTTGGTTCTTGCTCATTATGGGAGTTACTATAACATGATCATTGAGTTTAAATGTAGAACCATCATCATTATCTGATTTAGAGGTTCCATCATACCTTCTCACACTGTACCCATCAGTAGGCACTCAACCATGGGGAGTATCATACTGAAAACTCATTTTGTTTCCTGTTGCAACATCTTTCCCATGATTGAATTTTACACCTCTAAATAAAACTTTTTCTTTAAACATCCTCCTAATGTGCTTAACCAAACAAATCTTTTCAGGACTCAAGGCAACAACAAAGTTCAGGTATTTATTAAAAGAGTACTATGGTTTAAAATCATCTGGCATGTTCTAATAACCCTCAAAGAGTTGGTTGGCTTCGTGTTCATAACTATCCCTGATTTTAATGGCTAGTTGTTCATAACCTTACTCGGTTTGTTCTTCAAGCTTGTAGTAACCCATTAACTCAAATACGAAATTGAAAAACTATGAACTGAAAATCAATGAGTGTTGGTCACTCAAAATTGACAAATGTGAGCTCAATGAATATATAATTTAAACCCCCAACACGATGGCAAGAAACTGCTCTGATACCACTGAAATGTCCCACCCTAGGTGGACACTTACTGACTGAGTTTCTACCTTGATAAGTTTGTTTGCCTTTTCCAAGTTTTTGAGTTTGATTGTTTGATGAGATATAATGCCAGAAGAAATTAAAGAAAAGCATATACAATGCAAGCAAGATAAACACTAAGGCAATTGCAATAAGAATCTCAAACCAGATTTATTGTCTTCATTGCAAATACAAGGTATTCATATCAGGTTTACATACAATGCTGAAATATCAATATTTTATCATACCCAGAAGCCATAGCTATAATTTGCTCGTCTGTAACAGTCATATCAGCAATTCTGGAAATGCTGATCTGCAACACAGAAAACCTTTATTTTGGATGCCTAGCTTCATAAGATAATTTCTCCAGCATGAAATAGCAGCAATCTGTTATTAACAGTTTAGATGCCTCCAATAAAGATGATATCAGCACCAAACTCTAGGCAATTTACCCCTAAACTCAAACACTACACTATGCTGTTGTACGGTCTGGCTGAAAGGAACTTGTACAGCCTGAGAAATGCTATAGTACGGCCCAGCAATGATCAACCAACAATAAATGCAAACAGCAATCAATGTCTTTCAGATTTTCAATGATAATCACTTCAAACCCTTAAGAAAACTTCTCCAATCTGCTCAAATGTGACCTCCGTGTGAAGCCACCAATTAACTACAACCCTCAGGTGATCTTTCTCACCTGTAGGAAGCACAATCGAAGAAGAGGCTACATTCTCCAAGATTGAAATTATAGCAAAACCCTAGGTTTCACCTCCAATGCCAAAGCACAAAGCCAAGTTGAGAGAAAATAATCAATCATAATGAAATGAATTCCAAAAATGCCCTTTTATAATATTCAATTTGCATTTGACTTCATCTCATTTAATTTACTTTAATTTCATTTTCTTTTCCTTCATTTTTGGTGCACAACTTTATAATATAAAGTATACTTTATTATTCACTTATATCTCCCCTTTAAAATAACACTTTTAACACTTTTTATAAAGTATACTTTTAAAAGCATTTAAATCCCCCTTTTAAATAAAGTCCACTTAATTCATTAATGATATGCACTCAATAATTAATTATTATTAAAGTATAACTTTAATAATAATTATAATATTATAACTCCATCATTAATCATCATAAATCAATTTTGACTTCACAGGAGGTAGCCCACTGCATTCACTGCTAACTAGGGTGCCTTACTATAAATAGTAAGGTTGGCCTCTATCAACACATTGACTTACTATAAATAGTAAGTATATAAAAACGGAGCCAAATCACCCTAAATATCATAACCTCTAAACAAGCTAAGGATCTGGAGATGAAAACACTGCCAACTACCAACTGAGGAGCTAGCTAACTCCAACACCGGGCCCTCTAAACACCATTATTAGCCTACGAGGACCCGATGATAGGCTAAACCACCAAACTCTGATGCACGCTCGAAAAGGGGACATTACACTTTATCTAAAGTTCCATGAAGGTCGTGCAAATGCTTCCAAATGTCAATTGAAGTTGTCCCTGTTTGGACTTCACGAAGCATGGCATCGATCACTAATAATTTGATCAACATAATTGAGTCTCTATCACATTCATCAAACTTGTCTTGGTCTTTACCCGTAACCATTGGCCAAGTGGCAATATCAAGGACGATCTTTTCGGGGCATCGATACTCGAAGATTGTTAGCATGCGTTGCTTCAAGGTGTTGTAATTCACGCCAATAAAACGTCGACTACTTTCCAACATGATGTTGGGTAATGAGGCCATCCCTCCCGCAATTCAAAATCACAAAAAACGAAGAAGTTTGCTTCTCTTAGAAAAACCACTGAAATTTTTGGGAAAAAATTTGCAAAACCTAAGCAGCAAAGTAAAAAACCCATGATTTTGTACAAAAATGGCCAAAAAAGAGTTGAAAAATTATGATTTTTCTAAAAACAATTGTCAAAAAACAAGTTTTAAAACTCTATGCAATTTTTAATTTTAATTGTTAAAAACCCACGAATCTTGTTAAAAAAATCGCCAAAAAATTACCAAAAAATGACCCACGAATTTATTGAAAAAATTCGTCAAAAACCTTCGTATGAATCCATATAGCTTCCTTTGACGCATTCTTTTGTGTCTCTTGCGTGCAATTTGTCATTGCCACAATCCATAGAATTCACACGTTCCCCGATTTCGAGAATTTACAAAGCCCGAGCTCTGATACCATATTACAAAAACAGCACAAAGAACGTTAGCCAAGATTGCATCCTTATATAGGATTACAAATATCTTATCCACAGAGGATAAGGATGACAAATATCTTATCCACAAAGGATAAGGATGACAAGTCATAGGAAAAATATCTAAAGTCAACATGACTTTATTAAAGAAGATTCCTAAGTCTATCCTTAAAGCTAATTGACCATTACAATATGATAAAACATTACTTTAATATCTCACCCATAAAATGCTATCATAACTCATAGAGGGTTAAGATGCCAAATTTAAACAAAACCAAATCAGAATCCAAATCTGACCCAGATCTGGCTGCATACTTAATGAATCCAATAAGATAGCTTAAGACAATTGAAGGACAATTTGATCATGTATGCAATCTAGTTGAAGTAGTAGGGAAAATAGCATAAGTTGAAGTGAAGCTTTGAAGTCAGGGGCATAGGTTTTGTTTAGTTGCATCCATACAAACAAATGAAACTAGAGGAGAGGGGGAAGCAAAAGCTCTAGACATGGTTCTATGCCCCATATCCCTGTTGGCGTGGTTTTAGACGCACCAGCCACAGAATAAAGTAAGCCAGCGGCTACTCTATCCTCTCTTGAACAAAGTATCCAGCAGCTAAGATTGCGAAGTTCGTGCATTCAACTCCAAAAGGTTCTTTTAGTGCCGAATGCACCGGTTGGCTTGATGTGATTTTGTTTGGTATTTCAAGGGGACTTACACAATTGTTCAAGTTGACGAGGCGATGGACTAAGGGCTTTCATATAATTCCGAAACGATTTGGCAAGTGGTATAAGTTTCCTAATTCTAACCCGAGTAGGCCAGATTTGAAGGGTGTACTAAAGGAAGTTTATGTTCTACTCTAAGGCGTGGGACATGACGATCAATTCTCACAGACTTCAACCAGGCCTTGCTTTTCCTCACTTCGGACAGCTTCCACAAAACCGGTGCAATCTTCAGAGGAGTGGCGAAAGATGTTCAAACTATGACTTGACATGCAAGCACCATCAAGACGATGCATACGAACATGTGAGTCACAATCGAAGTTAAGTTCGAAAAGTAATCCAGTTGACCACGCAGGGCAAACCCACCGTCAGCGAGCCCGCTAGTGGTATGGACGAACGAAGTCTTGTTCAAATCGAGCACCACATTCCACAATTACTAAGTACTTGCATGAAAATGAAAACTACTCTACTTTACGCTACGTGAAGCAGAAGGGATGAAGAAACCTTGCTAACTGCTTATAACAAAGACGAATTCACCATTCAATGAAAGATCTTTTATTACAATAGTTTTTCGCAACAATCTCTTACAAAGTTTTCAAAGGAAAACTTTCCTTCTCCCTCAAACTACGCTATGCTAAGCTCTACTCTCTAGTCTGATCTCTAAGCTCTACTGTCTACTCTGATCAAAATGTCTATCTAATAATTACAAATGAGGGGGACTCCCCCTTTTATAGATGGCCAAGTCCAACGGACGGCTCAGATTACAATTGGTTGGATGGCCCAGATTGTGCCACCTCAGCCCTAAACAAGATTCACCCTAAAAACCGCCACCAAGAGGAGTGGGGTAATAAATGAACCATTAATGTCCATCATCCTTCTAGAAGATTCCAACTTTGAAACACGTTCACACTGTTCTTGATCTTCTTCTTGGCGTTGTTCTTCAACTTCTTCTTTGTCAGGTTATACTAAGTCTCAACACTTAGCCCTTTTTCGCAACTTTTCTTCCTTCAAGTTTGAAATGTAATCGTGGAGTACTTGCTTCATCCTCCTAAGTCATCGCCGTTTGGTCTCGACGTTTCTCCTGCAAAATAAGCAAGGAGAAGAGTATTAGAACACTTCATAACATAAATTCAATCTACTTACCTGATTTTCACGCTCTAACTTCCAAGCGTTCATCGCCTTCACTAGCCAACTTTTGCCTTCTTCACGATTCTTCATGCCTTAGCCAAATTTCAACTTCCTGAGGGCGCATTTTAGAGATGCATTTTAAGATCATCTTTTGAAGGTGTTAACTTCAACTGCATCTTCAAGAAATTTATTCCACCAGCTGAAGCGTTAACAATTTTGATTTCATTCATCTCCGGCTCAGGAAGATTATCTTCACGAAGAATTTGAGCAAATTCACCTAGGCAGTTCCTTTCAAATTCATTGTCTGGAGGATTTTACCTTGAAAACACATTTTCTTCACATTTGCCTTAGAGATTTTTAAAATTTCCCTTAGGAAAATTCATAATTTGAGCACCGATCAAATTCTTCATGCTGAAGGTCCCAACGAACTATGGAAGACTTCGAAATCCATTCCTCATCACAAACGTCCAGTACCCAGAAGAAATTTTTCTTCAAAACGTGCCGAATTCATGGGTACACAACAAACGGGTTCATTTAAATTTTTTAAATTTCGAACCTTGGAAAAATAATTTTTTAACAAATTTAATCCCGTTCTTCACATCTGTGAACATTTCTTGTTGCTCTGACTTAAAAATATTTTTGTCAATCTGTGCAGCTGGCATCCTCCGACAATTTTGCTCAAGTCTTGAGAAATTTGATCACTCTCCATTAGACTTAGGCATTTTCTAAGGAAGAACATTTTGTGCCTTAGAAAATTTTTGAATCACTTAGCATTTTTGAAAAATTTTCCCTTAGAAAATTTTTTTCATTCTCCAATCCATCTTGCCAGTGGTGAAATTTTTTTTTTTTTATATCAATTCACTTGGAAAAATTGTCTTGAGCATATTTTATTTGCCTTCATCCTCACTTCACCTGGCATGGTGCATCTAGCAATATTCATCAACTTTACCTTATAGGCTTAGCATTTCCAACGCCTAGCAACACTTATCTCCCTCTTTACCTTCAACGCCTAGGAAATATTCACTCATCACCTTGCATTTTATTTCACACTTCTCTTACTTTAGGCGCACTTAGCACATGGAGTAAAACTTAACCTTAACTCCCTCTTAAGTCACCTTTCACCCATCTTACCTTGGGCGCATATCACACAAACTGGAGGATGAACTCTACCACGCCTTGGTTTATTTATTTCATTTCAAACTTCATGCACTTTGGGCGCATTTCACATGTTCAAGAGGATGAAAATTTTCAACGCCTTCAACCTTCTTTGACTTTCCTTCAAACTTTGGCGCATTTCTTATAGTGAGGTGGATAAGCTTCCAACGCCTTTTACTGGTGACTCTTGAGCTTCATTTTTTTGTCTTCACATGCCTCTATTTGGGCGCATTCAAAGGGGGGAAGAGAAAGTCAACTTTTTGTCCTCCTCTCAGCATGCTTGGGCGCATTTCACCTATGGAGGTGGATGAAGCTTGACACTTAGAA